>QVIK01000456.1:0-12231 GCA_003957845.1 Oidium heveae
ATCAATCTCGATACAATTAAGCGCAGCTCGATTAATTGCAGCTCGATTGTATGCAGCTCGATTGTATGCAGCTCGATTGAGTGCAGCTCGATTGAGTGCAGCTCGACTACATACACCTCGGCATTCCAACAATTTTAAATGAATATTTTCTAACTGAAGAGCCGTCAATCTTGAATTTTGAAATCGTAAAGATGAGGATTGCTCGTGAAGATGAATAGTATTCAGTATTTGCTATCGTAGATTATAGTTGCCATGGTAATCTAGATCAGGGATTAAGTTGAGTTCTGTCTAACGCGATGCGCGACTCTTCGTGCAAGAAGTTATGCAAGGTGAGTTACAAGGATTAAGCTCGCCTATCCATGTTGTGCAAGTTGACTTAGGCAAACCCATAGTTGTGTGTCGTATGATTGGAAACAAAAAAGTAATCACTTTTGCACTTTCGTAGACAACGAAAAAAAACAAAATAATATAAATCGTGTTCTTTGGCAGCTAATTGAACTTCTAGAGGGTCGGATGGTAGTGTGGTATGCCATCCGGGTCCTTCTCCTAAGAAGATTCTAGGTAGCCTGGACACCTACCTAGCTAGGGCTAAAGTCAATTATATTTACGTTTTTGAGTTAAGCGAGAAAATGAGTGCCAAATTTTGGCTGCCGGATAAGATTCTCCATTAGAATGGTGAGAGCGCCCGTCTAATAGAGGAGTATAATTGGCTGGAAGGTAAGGCTGAATCTACTAAGGCTAGCTTTAATGTTCATACGTGGGCTACCTAAATGGTATTCCTGCATCTACCACACTCTCTTTCATCTAACCTCTTGGGTTAACGTGCTATTAATGCTGAAATTTCCTATATTTACCTAGAAGCATAGAAAAATTCTTTATTTCGAGGACCCGGGCGAATCTTAGTCATCGGCTTCATTGAGGTGATTGTGGCACCGCGAGAGATCATAAAAGCTGGAGTGCGGACGACTGGTGTCATTGAAAATCACGAGTTTTGCCACATTTTAGCTGGTCTCCATTCAATCAATTCATGATGATTTACAAAATTTTAATTTTTCATAAATTGCTAAAATTATTTCAAGAGCTGTAACAGACTGTCAAGTTGGGCTTACAATGACTTGAACTTGTCCTTATTTATATTTAGAATTTGCTTGCCAAGGGTCTATCTGTATGACGTCCTCGCCGAACCCCACCTTACAAGTATCGTCGTCAAATTGCATCATGGCAGATGATGAAGCTATATCGATTAGGTCTACGGAAATCGACAGGAAAGATAGAGTCAAACTTCTATACTCGAAAAGCAAAGTGAGTTATTCATTTAGATTAATTCGTTCATATGTCCTTAAATTCACTTGCTGTCGAGATATTGCAATAACCAATTCGCTAATTATTTACGCTGATGCTGATAAGGTCTATTTACATCCAACACCATCTATAAAAGATAACATACATGGCTTTATCGCTCTCCTTCAAAGAAAGTCACCGGAAGATTCAGAGCTGAATTCTTTAGATTCTGACTCTCAGAGTTGCGCAAATGCCGACTCATTTTTACTGGCCTGGGTCCCTGAAACATCACTAGGTGATGCCCTCAAAACTTATAGCGCTGTTGAATCAAGCGAAGATGATTCTTCGCCAAAACAGCCCTCTTTTGTTCCATTACCACCTGTTGTTGATCATCCCACTCTAGTTCGACAGGACGGATTTGCTGTCCCTATCAAGTCTATCTATAGCCTATTTACCCGTCTGCCTAGCCCAGGATGGTGGTTTGGTAGCTTAATTATCAACTCTCGATCTGGGGATCCATTTCCTGCCTTATTTTTCCATGATTCGGAGTGTGAAAGTACGATATCGCAAAAGAAAAAATATGCTAGGGAAAATTTCGACATATTTGGTTTGAGCGGAGCCATGTTCTGGGGAGGTGATCAAGTACTTACATGGCTAAGTCGCCATCTGACTGTACAAAGGTGTGAGGTAGAGCGTAATATATATCTCATCGAGCCATCAAATGAGGATCAAAATGCCTTTGCTAAAGAGTCTATGATAGCTACTGATGCTCGTCCAAACAGGCGACGGAATATTTTAGGTGTATCAAGATATGAGGGGGGCCGAGACCGGAGCTTACAGAATGCACAAATAGATCCCCTGATGAAGTTTGTCAAGGAAACAGGCTGGAATCTCATGGAGAAATTTAGTCAAGTGACTACTTTTGCGAGAAGAACTGCAGACTCTGTTGTTGAAAATCCAAATCTCCCTCCACAAGTTCGAAGACTACTTCGAAACCCAGAAGTACAAACACTTCAAGAAGAATTTGATAGCGCAAGACTGTATCTTGCGAGATGGGCTATGGGAATTGCTGAGCAAAGTGAAAGAGATCGAAAACAAAACAACTTAGCGGTTAGAAGAGCCTCTGAAATAGAAAAAACCGGAGTCGGGGATTTTGAACTTTTGAGTGCCGAAATTGGAGCGCTGAGTGTACAAGAGAAGAGAAAGCCTGTTACGTTGGACGAATGGAACAGTTTTTTTGACCAAAAGAATGGCTCTCTAGCTTTTACTGTTGATGAAGTGAAAGAAAGAATATTTCATGGAGGGCTAGATGCTGAAGATGGTGTCAGAAAGGAGGCATGGCTTTTCCTACTCGGAGTTTTCAGCTGGGACTCGACTACAAAGGAACGGAAGCAAAAAATCTCTAAACTTAGAGATGAATATATAAGATTAAAAGGGGCTTGGTGGAATCGTCTAGCCAGCCAAATTGATGAAGGTGAAGAAACAGAATGGTGGCGTGACCAAAGATCTAGAATAGGTACAGTTTGATAAAATATTTTCATTAACTTTATTCTCGCTATATTTGATAAAAACTGAATATTAGCTAACTTGATCACTTATTGTGGTGGAAATTTAGAGAAAGATGTGCATCGTACTGATCGCAATGTTCTGTTATTTGCGGGTGAAGATACTCCTCATCCAGATCCATCCAGTCCTTTTGCAGAAGTAGGCACAAATGTGCATCTCGAACAACTAAAAGATATGTTACTTACTTATAATGAATATAACCGCGAACTAGGATATGTTCAAGGCATGTCAGATCTACTTGCTCCGATATATGCCGTTATGCAAGATGATGCCGTTGCATTTTGGGCGTTCAAAAATTTTATGCTTAGAATGGAGAGGAATTTCCTCAGAGATCAGTCCGGAATGCGTAAACAGTTAGTTACCTTGGAAAATTTAGTTCAGCTCATGGATCCTAAGCTATATCTCTATCTTCAGTCAGCAGATTGCACGAATTTTTTTTTCTTCTTCAGAATGTTAATCGTGTGGTTCAAAAGAGAATTTAGCTGGGACAATATCCTAAACTTATGGGAGAGGCTTTGGACCGATTTTTTAACTTCAAATTTTCATCTTTTTATTGCATTAGCTATTTTAGAAAAGCATAGAGATGTAATAATGGAGCATTTGAAGCATTTTGACGAGGTTCTGAAATACGGTATTTAAAATCAGGACCGGTAGGATAAGATTGCTAATAAGCTGTAGTAAACGAACTATCGGCCACAATTGACCTCGAAACAACATTAATTAGCGCCGAGGCACTTTTTCATCGATTTGAGAGAACTGTTCAGGCTATTGACAAGAAATCAAATTTTCCTTCCCCTAAATTACGTCACCGCAAGACTAAAACTAAATCCCAAGACGTGGTAATAACATCAACTATTATGGCTAGTAGCATTGATACAGAAGTTTTAACGCCTAGTAGTTCCACTAGTCATGAAGAAACTGATGAAAACACTCATGGAAAATGTAATACTGGGACAAACAATACTGCTCTAGAGACTATTAGCCCAGAGCTCAGACAACTTCTGAGTAGGGAGGTTGAAATTTTTACCAAGGTTTAGCCATAAAGTTTGTTGGTATCAAACATAACTTGATACTGCACAGTGAATGACGTCTAGAATCAAAGTCACGAAGCTAGCTTGGAATAAATATATATTTAAAGGAAAATAATAAATCCTCATCCTCTTTTCGTTGTTTCCTCATCCCACATGATCTAACATTGATTGCCTGGCGAACGTACATCTTGAGTGTTTTAGTGGATTTATTTGGATTATTGTCTTCCTGACTTTTATGACCGTAGCTTGGATGGAATCTTAAATTTAGCATACCCTTGAATCACTGGATAATTCAACGATTCTCTTTGCTACATCCAATCTTGCCTATATTATAAATAGTTAATGTTAGTCCTTCAGTTAGCTTAAAAAGTAGAACAAATATCAATTCTTATTTATCTCTATCAATATAATACACTTCCAAGTCCATATTAATCACAATACATTTATCTTCCCCTTTTACTTAACATACCAATATAAAGCTGTGCATAATCACTTTCAAGTTTGTACTATAAATATATTTATTGTATTATCTATCGTAAACTTTCCAGTTGCAAAATCAACTAACCGTCAACATGAAACATATTCTTGAAAAAACCTTTTTGAATATTTTAGTTTAGGGTTTATGAAGTTATATTTCGTGCCTTGAAAGATGTACAAATATAATGAATGTTATAGTTATTGTCCTAAAGTCTACTTACTGGTTGACTTTTTTACATTTACATTCGGGTACTTTTTTAAATGTTTGTAATCTAGGGGACGGGACGACCTTGTAATCAAGCGTTGACCAGGGGATGGGGGAGTCAATATGAGAGAAATAAAAGGGGTAAAACGGCAGGGTGGTCAAAAAATTGCCTTATTAGGCAATAAATAATAGGTGGTCAACGGAGAAAAATGAGGGTCATGACGTAAACGGGAAGATGTCAGTCGAGTGAGTATACTTAAATGAGAAAGAAAGGATAATTAAATAAATATTCACTCATTGACGAAATAAAAAGACTGCATATGATGAATTTTTGCGGCTTCTGTGGATCGAACACAGGGCCTCCAGATTAGATGATGAAGTTTTACTTCAGTCTGGCGCTCTCCCAAGTGAGCTAAAGCCGCTTTCATACAAATAACCGTTTAAATGAATTATTAAATAGAAAACTAATATCTTATCACCCTTTAACCCTCAAATTAAATTCCGAGTGGTCGGACGGGAGGAGATGATTTTGGTTACGATTTCTTTCTTGTTTACTGAAAAAGCATGCCAATTGTTTATGTTTTAAATTGGATATTATTTCTTTTGTATTTTTAAAATCAATAAAAAGAGATCTAATCCTAATTGGATAACGCAAATCCTAATCTTACTCTCTAAATAAGCCTGCATACTTACCCTCTTCATAAACAAATTTTTTCTATTAGTCAGATGAGTGAAAAAGTCATTCTAGCACTGTGCCTTATCCATCGTTCTTTTGTCTAAACTCTTCTGTATATACAGAGAGAATGAAGATAATTTGGACTTTACATGTACTGGACGTTGATCCAAATACTATCCTTTTATATTCCAATAGCAAATCCAATCCAATAAATTTTCCGACTTTTATTTCTTTATCATTAAACCCGGTCTCTATGCTTGAGATTTTTTCCACGGTTTCATTTATGTTATCTAAACATACATTCTCACGTCTTTCTCGTTCTTGTATATCTTCTATCACTCGGTTTCGTCTTACTCCTATATCAATATCTTTAAAGAACTGCAAGGTGGCTCTAGTGGGCGTCCTTATTTCCAAGGGGTTCTTTCACCTTGATCATTCCTTTACGCTGAGAGCTACCGCCTCTCTTCATTTGACTTTACATTATGTCACACTCTCTCGTCGCCATTTACGGCAATTGAGCATCAAATGACTTCCTGTCTGATGATAGCCGCCGGAAAATTCCATGTATTTAATATATAAGTGCGGGTAACTATGGGATATAAGCTCTGATCTGTATGTGTCATATTATATATATATCTCTACTTGTTGCTTTACGACGTCTATGTTCCTTTATGAAATTTTTGCAGCATTCTTTCTATTTTCATTTAGTAATTAAAGCCGTGAAGTATGATGATGAAGCAAAACGTTCTTCATAGCGTTGCCGACATGCCGCTGCTTCTTTCGCGGCCCAATCGGCAATTTCGTTTACTTCAATGTTTCCATGTCCTGGAGCCCAGCATATTTCGACGTGAATCCCTTACTCTAGTGGCTTTTTAGTGTTGTCGTGAGTTTATCAAGCGAACCATTATCCAAATCCTAATGAAAGGTTTTTAATCCGTTTTATTGTCAGACTTGAGTCTAACCATATATATACTTCCTCGAGATTCGATAGTCTTTGCCTTTTACTTTTAATGATAGGCATGTACGAAGCCTCACAACCCGTAATACAAGGTTTAGTCCTTGATCAATATTATAAAATTCTGCATCAAAAATTTTCTTTATTCTTTCATAGGTATCTTTCGAGTGTGCCAGTGCCCATCATCTATTTTCCAGACAATCTCTGTATTAGTTCTGCGGTTATCAAGACTTGAGCCACCCCCTAGAAGGAAAGTTCGCTGGAACTATCACGGTGATCTAGTTCTTTTTTTCTTCGCTTCGACAGAATTAGGTAGAACTACGATTTTACCTAGAAACGGGAGACCTGGAAGTCTTTCGGTATATTCAATACTAAAAGATATATTCATATCAGTCCCTACTATGAGCGTTCTCTCCAACCTTTCTCCAAAAAGTTTTGCAGGGTCTGTTGAGATCTAGTCCCAATTAGATGAACTTGAAATCAATGAACGTGATTAAGGTAAACGTACTAGAGTTTAAAGAAAAGGGATTTCAAGTAGTTCGAGGATACGTATATTTGACGCGTGTTGTCATATCAAAAGGCCCTTTTGAGAAGGACCTTATCATTTACTATAATCTCAAAAAAACATATCTTCGATACTAGATTACTGAATCTAGGATACATACACCGGATGAATCGTAGCTTTCTCACCAAGGTCTGGTCCTAATAAACATAAAATTTCCTCCTCCATATCAAGTCCTACATAGAAAATAGCTTGAAACACAGTGTTATGGGTCGTATCAGATTGAAATTCGAGCCCCGAAGACAGTAGAAGTTAAGCTGCAAATCACCAAGTGGAAGTCCGAGATACAAAGAAGAAATAGAAGAAGAGAATTCTCTATGGTTGGGATCGAAGCAGACCAAAAGATAAAATAAGTAAAGTGATCAATTTAAGTACATCGAGTTATTATTGATATTTGGTACAAATCTTGATAAAACAGAATTGCTAAGCTGAAGATTGAACTCGGTGGAATTCTGTTGTCATATACACGAATTTCCCAGCCCCAACTCTCTATGTAATTTTTAAATAGATCAAATCAATTGTGTTGAGGTTATAAATATTTCAATCAGCACTATTATAGTCGATAACCCTTTCGCTTATTAATGCTTGTATATTTACGTTGGCTAGACAACCTGTTCTAGGTGAAAGTAAATAATAAACAGTCAACTATGAAATGGGATAAGCGAGATGAGTTTGGTAGCTTGTAATAAAACCCTTAGGTAGTTAGGTTTTGTAATTATTGTGAAGTGATATGAATCGGATCTAATACGAAAGATCTATATAGCTTAATAAAATATTTATTTTGTAACAAATTGATATTATGGCCAGACTAACCCCAAAAATAATCAAGCAATGAGGCTTACCCATACGGTCACGATAGACTCATTCTCGATGTTGTAAAAAAAAAGTTACAATAAAGGTGTTTCATAAGATAATAGAGTCACAAGCGACGGGACATTAGCGACTACGTCATTAGCGAAATATTATCACATGAGCCGGGATCACCTCATGACACACAATCTAACAATTATGTTCTGCATATTGTCTTATTTCATCATCACTTATGCTATCCGATTTCCCAAACTCATCTAGCATTAAGTGTCACATTTCATGTTCCTTTTTCACGCTCTTTCCATTCCAAGCGGCCAATTGTAGGTTATTGAAACTGATTGTTTGCGATCAAGATATATGGAAGCGTCTGCTCTACGCTTGCTACTTAAATTTACACTCTTTAAATAACAGTGGTGTGTGTACAGTGTCTACCCTTTTCTGATTTAAAATCATTTATAGCACATTGATGGTTCTGCACATATTGCACATGTAACTTTCTCTAGTGTTGATCGCATTGTAAAAATAAAACCTCATGCTAGACCAGGCAAACAGTTTTAGACTTTATGACTGTGGCTAATGTCAGGGGCTGTAGCGTTGGCAGGGCAATAGTGTTATCGAAAATTCCGATAGAATTAAGAGAGGACAAGGGCAAGTATTAGATCAGGACAAGGTTGATATATATGATAGATTTCTCAAAGCTTTGAACAAGAATAAGTTCTTGTTGTTCGGCGTTATAGGCTATATCGCTAATCGAACACCAATTCGTCAATTAGGTTGGAAAACTCCATTCGAAATTGTACATGGAATTAAACCGACCTATGCACATCTTCACACCTTTGGATGTCGAGCCTACGCGCATAACAAAAATATTCCGAGTTCAAGAAAGCTAAGTTCAAGAGCTCATTTAGGACATTTGGTTGGTTATGATTCAACTAGAATATTCAGAATATGGATTCCAAGCAAAGATAGAATTATTAGAAGTCGTGACGTAACATTCGATGACAATTCATTTTATGACCCAACAGATCTCGACTTGGGTGCAGAACTACCACAATTTGCTGTGAACATGATTGGATCTGTTGATTTGAGTGAGTGGGAAGAAGATTGTTTTGAGACAACTGTAATTCAAAATGAAGTTACTATCGATATTCCGTCCAACCCTCGAGATAAAATAGGTTCAATCTCTGAATCTTCAAAAGCTAATCAAGATCCTCATCACAAATTAGGTCTTCAAATAATAGAATCAGAACCTAAAGTTGAAAATAAGCCGAGTAAAACTATAAGCAGCGATATAGATATTAAAAACATTATCACGGGTAAAAGGAGAAGGAATCAAGTGAATTTCACTGCATTCCATAATGCTTTTGCGGAAGCAACAAAAACTATTGAGCCAGCAAAACTACATCAAAGTGTTCTTCCACCGCCACCAAAAAACCATAAAGAAACACTCCTACATAAATTTTCAGCAGGATTTAAATCAGCTGAATTAAAAGAGTTTAACACATTATTTGAAAAAGAACTGTGTACATTAGTCAGCAAGAACGAATTTGAAAATTTGAAAAATGGAAGACATCTCGATTCTAATTCGAAAACTTTGCCACTAATGTGGGTTTATACTTATAAACTAGATGCTGATGGATTTCTCCTAAAATTTAAGGCAAGACTTGTAGCAAGAGGTGATCTACAATACACTTCAGAGGAAACATATGCAACAACACTTGCAGCACAAGTCTTCAGAGCTTTAATCGCATTAACAGCAATGTTCGGATACAAAATACGCCAATATGACTTAGTAGCAGCCTATACCAATGCGAATCTTCCCCGGCCCATAGTAGCGTATATGCCAGATGGCTTTCAAAAAGAAGGAAATATTTGCTGATTAAAAAGGCATTATATGGACTGCCCGAATCAGCTTTACTATGGCAAAACCATCTACAAGCAACATTGATAGACATAGGACTAACTCCTGTACCAGGTGTCAATTGTTTGTTCACTAGTAACCATCTGATTGTTCTTTTTTACGTAGATGATATAATTGTGATTCACGACGAAAGACATAATAATGCTGCAAATGATTTTGAAGAAAAACTCACTGCTAGATATCAGACAAAACCGCTAGGACAAATTGATCATTTCCTAGGTATCAGAGTAGTAAGAGACGAACTCCAGCGTAAAATCTGGTTAGTTCAAGATTCGTACATAGATAGCATAGCGAAAGAATTCGGTCTAGATAAGACAGAATTCAAGACCCCGACAACGCCTCTTCCGATTTCTCCACTTTATCCGAATTCAGCACAAGCTACAGCAAGAGAGATAAACAGATATCAACAACGAGTTGGTAAACTTAATTACGCAGCAATTATAACAAGACCTGACATATCTTACGGTGTATCAAAGCTTTCCGAATTCCTGCAAAATCCTTCAAAAGAACATATAGAGGCCGCAGAGCACATGATAAAATACTTATGTGGGACAAAATATAGAGGAATTGAATATCATGGAGTTAAATCAAATGTTCCTTGTCGAACATTTATCACATCAAGCGATGCATCTTTCGCAGATGATCCTGAAACCAGGTATAGTTCCAGTGGATTTTGTATACAATTGTTTGATGGGATGAATCATTGGAAGTCCACGAAACAAAAAACAGTAACAACTTCAAGTACAGAAGCTGAGCTTCTAGCATTAACTGTTGCCGCAAAAGAATATACATGGTGGATGCGACTTTTTCGAAACTTGAATTTAGATGTTGAGTCACCAATGATTCTTTGTGACAATCAACAAACATTTCGATTATTAAAAAAGGAAACTCCGAAGCTTGCAACCCGCTTAAAACATGTAGATATACATCAGTGCTGGCTTAGGCAGGAAGTGCAAAAGGGTAGAATATGTGTCGACTGGATCGAATCTAATAGAATGATTGCAGACGGTTTTACAAAGATACTGCCAGCACAAAAACATAAAATATTTATGGAGCAAATGAATTTGGTAGATGTACCAATACTTAAGAAAACAGATAATTAAAATTTTTTTTTTTTTTTCAACTTTTCTACTTACCTTAACTTACTCTTGAAAAGTAAAATCAGAAATTATACAAAAATGTTAGAAAGAATATCGAAATCAGTTTCAAGTCTACAACTTCAAAACTGGGGGGGTGTGTTAACCGAATATTGCAGGGCTTACTCAAAGTCACTCGCTAAAAGTTCGCCTACTTTAAAAATAGTAAAACGTCATATAAACCTTAGCTACGCAATAAAACTTCAATGTTCTCGGGACTAACGATATATACTCAACAACTAATGTGAGGCTTTAAGTCTTCGCAAAATTCAACTTATTTATTAAGTATGACGCACTATTAGTGTTATAATAACTCGGAAGCTGTCCGAATAATATTCAGGGTTAATGAGGTGTTGAAACGAGGCTGCGAGTAGAAAGATAGATTGATAGTATGAGATCATATGATGAGAGAATGGTAATGATGATTTTATGTATATATAGACCTACGATAGAACCTTTGATGAGCAGACATTTCAATTTGAAAAATACTCAAGTTTATATCTTTTCCGTTTTACAGCTCGAGAGGGGTGGTTCTCTGGGAGGCGAACAAAAATTCTGTTGTCTATTTTACGAGTGTGGGATGTGAAATTCGGCAGTGATGTACAAGGCTTTGGAGGCAGATTTGGTTTAGTAGTGTTAGGGAGGTGAATCTTAATTGCCTCAGCGTAAGAAGGCTTTGAACTGCTTGTTTGTCCCTGCCTTGTGGCGTATATCGACTCTGAGAGCCCAGTATGATCTGTTCCTATTTCGAAGAGGTTATCTCCGCGAGCAAACCGTTTCAATACTTGAGCCAATGCTTTCTCTAGCTGACTGATGCCGTTTCCAAGTCCCAATTCTTGAACACAGCTAGTTGCCTCATCCAAGGCGCGAGAGTATTCTTCCGCAATTTGCTCACGTTTTGCTATCACTTCACGTTCGTTATCGAAGGCTTTTTCCGTGGCTTTCGAAATGTTCCCGTTAACCTTGATTTGCTTGATTTTCTCGAATGCTATGAATGGGTCTCCTGGGCTGTACGGGGCCTCTGGATCGTAAGTTGAATGTTGAGAGGAATAAATATCGGCAAACCGTAGTGTTCGTGTTCGTGATCGTTGTGTGGGAGTGGAGGTTAGGGGAGGCAAGGTAGACGACGTACGCGTAGGCGTCGTCGGGGGCGACATGTCGACATCGCTGTCAGCATCCGCCATTGCTCAAAGGGAGCAGCCAAGAACGTTGAAAGATAAATGGAAGATAATTAAGTGCAAATTGTTTTCAAATTAGGTACTTGAGCGATCTGTTCGTGTCAGTTTAACGATAAATGTCTTGTGATTCTTTACTAAAAACTATTCGAATAAACCAATCAGTCAATGTCAATCTCTTTCATCACTAAGTCGCTAGACACGCCTTGGCAAACTTATGTAATTTATGCCACAGATTCAGAGTGAAAAAGATTGATATATTTGTACATAAGAGTTATTAATTTAAGCTCTTTTTAATATTGGTAAAAAATTTTTTCCTAATAGAACATCTTGCATTTGTACAGATTAAAAATAGATAAAAAAGTAACATTCGTAATAGATGCACAAGTTCTCTCCGGCATTTAACTTCAAACTTTGTAATTGTCTCCCCCCCCCC
>QVIK01000456.1:12278-32453 GCA_003957845.1 Oidium heveae
CCCCCCCCTCCCCCAAAAACGAACAAATGAGAAAAGAATGGAAAGAATAATAATGCACAAATATAAATTATATAAAGTGTTCATACAAAGGTAAATATTTAGAAAAAAAATATGTCTAAATGTAATTTGTCCGCGCATCTAGCCAAACTTAGTACAAATCTATGATTTTCGAATAAAAGAGTCTGACCTTTTAAGGTAGAAGGTGATAATATATATTTTTTGGTGAAAAAAGAAATCGTCCTTAAGCTGAAGATATACAGGGTGAGTTTCCTTAAAAAAAATCCAATAACTTTTGCTGTAATAGAAGCCAGCCCATAGCCCTTACCATCCTCTTCAAGAAAGGGGTAAATTAGATAAAAATATCATATACTCAAAGTTTAAAATATATTGTAACTTCTTGTCATGTAACCTCTCTTGGGAATTTAATATTAATTTTTTTAGGAAAAAAAGAAAATTTGAGAGTTATTAGAGTACTTTTTGTAGAATGCCAAAGAAGTGTGAGAAAAAATAAAAAAGCAGACTCATTATTGCCAATTAAAATTCACTTTCATTTTGAGAAATACCCTCTTTACTCCTTTTAAATTGAGTAACAAAGCCAGAATCGTAACGCACAATCACGATTAAACTTTTCTTGATGAGAAAAAACAGTATGGAGTATTTCAAGTCAAAGAAATTATCCATCACGCCGGAGCATTCGCCTTAATGATCCATGCTTTTTCTGATGCGAACTATCAGGTCTCATCGAATTTGAGCCTCTTGGTAGCTTATCTGAGTCGCTAAAGTAACGCTCGATCGGGCTACTAGCACTCGTCACTGTTGTTGTCTGATTAATATATAGTTTAGGGCTTTTAATATCAGTAACCTGAGCATTTATGGATTCAGATGTAGGTAATGGCCATGAAGGACTCTGTTCGGAAGCTTTATCCGGAGAATTGGATGAACTATCCTGATTTTTCAATGTATAGAATGTCTCATTTTGAAGGTCTTGAGTTGTATTAGGTGTCGTTAATTTTTCCTTTTCTTGCTTTCGAACTTTGTCGTTAACATCTGCTTTCATTCTTCGTATCATAGAAATCAAGTTTTCCTTTGGCTTTATCGATGTCTGGTTATTAATACTTGAAGTAGAGGAAATATTGTTATTCTGTTCTGTATTTATAGGAACTACAGAGCAAACAGTCTCATTTGATCCAAAAATATTACTCGGATCAAGGTACTCATTAGATTGATGATACCTATTGGACCGAATATCTAGAAAATCACCTAAGTGGTTTTGAGAGATGGGGGCTTTTAGAGAAAGCCGAGACACCTCACTTTTTTGTGATTTTCGGCTTTTATTGTCATCATTACTGGAGTTAGTTAATCGAATATTAAGTGTCGGATGAGTTAAATCTTGGCGTTCATTGTCGTTGGATAGAAAATTTGTGTCTTTTTTGATGATCTTTTCATCTATAGGTAAACTCAAAGGATGACGATTCCTTATTTTTGAGAAGCGAAACTTACTAGCCGCGCGCAAATTGCACGTATGAGTAAGTGAAGGCGACGAAGTTTCATGACGACTAGAGTTAAGGGCAGATATTCTGAATTTATTTGCTTTAGGTTTGATAGGTTCGCGCATGGAACTCCTTAAGTGCAATTCCCTCACGATAGGTCGGGCTCGCTTAAAACTACTTACGCTTTCCCTAGATTCTTCACGTCGCATAGAAATACCAGGAGTAAATAATTTAACTCCTTTAGAATCAAATAACTCTCCTTTTGACACACTTCTTGTGTGGTTTTCTTTTACGGATGGTTCAGATAAAAATTTAGGAGACAGAGAATAGGATCTGTACTTTTCTGTATTTCTTTGAGGCCGAATTTGGAGGGTGTCAGATATCTGTCTATGGGGTAACCTTCCGACGATTAAATCGGTTAATCTTTTGCTTCGTCTCGCGTCAGACTTTTTCGCTATAGCAAAATGGAGTCGATCTATAGAGTTTGTTTTCATTGCTTGTAGTCTACCATCATTTTTATCTTCTTTCGTCAGCTTACTTTATCAAATTTAGTATCTGCAAGTGTGGTTTTTTGCGAAATTAAGACGTGAAATTGAAAAATAAGGAAATAAACCTAGAAATTACCTTCATATACAGCAGAATCCGTGTAGATAACATTATAAGATTTGTAATCTGAGTTTTCAGCAATAATGATATTCTCGACGGCATCAGAATATATACTTGCAGCTTCGGAGTCATCTTCATTTTTTGAATTTTCGGGCGCTTTGTGTGAGATTGAATCTTTTTCGCTAGTTCCCAGAACTTTTGGGCTGTATGTTTTTACTTGATGGGTATAAATGCTAGTTATATCATTTATTGACGACTGATTTTCAACTTGATAACTGAATTTATTTGTTCCAACGTCTTGATTTATATTAGATTCCGAGGTTTTATCAAGGTCTTCATTCGAGCTATCCCAAGCTCCAGGAATATGGAGCCGATCAAGTTTCATATTTTTAATTGTAGTCGAAGATGTTGGTGTTTTTAAACTATTCGGACTTTGAGAGTGCAAGCTGCTATTTGGACTTTCTAAGAAGGTTAAATAAGATTCAGAAGTGTTAAGTGTTAATAATTTCGAAGAACTTTTGGATGTAAGATTACTTTCTCCAGAAATTTGTTCAAATGTTTGGGTTGCTAAGTTTTCAGCACTTTTTACATTTTGAAGAATTTTCCTTGTGCAGCTAAAATCATTCAGGGCTCGTGTATGGTCTTTAGTAGATTCGATGTGGTTATGGAGCCGATTTTTAAAAATCTGAATATTGGCAGCATTATCCATATTTTTGTCCATAGCTTGACTGGAGATCACCAAATTATTAATTTTTCTGCTTTGCTCGTTTTCAGACATCTCAAGGCTGGGATATGAAAAAGTAGGTGATGATGATGATGATGGTGATAATGGTGATAATGGTGACAATGGTGATAAGATATAATCAATTTCTTCCACTGGTCTAACCAAGCGAAGTTCTTCAGCTTCTTCATGTCTCTTATAACTACACATACTCCCAAAGGACGATATTCTTGGTCTCGGCTTCATGATTTTATTTACACGCATTGAAAATGATACATCTTTCGTTTTTTCCGAGTCTTGATTAGACCAATCGCGAATTTTTTGGAAATCTATAACTGATGAAGAATTTACAGCTACAGAAGGTTTCATGTCAATAAATGAAGAATTTTTGTCAAAACTAACTCTGTCGATTTTTCTCTTCGAATGGGACTCGTCCTTTGAGACTTTGCTAGGAATTTCGCTGCTACCAAAAGATAAAGATGAAGCATTATATTTTAGTGCAGATTTGCATGGATGGTTAGTAGAGTGTGTTAGGTAATTTATTGCTGCCGAACACTTTGGATTGACGGGAAAGTGTGACATTAGTAGTGAGGGAGACTTTTTTTCCATGATTTCTTCGTTATTTCGGACTGAAATACCCCCAACAGTTATCTGAGCGACATGATTGTGTACATTCAGATTATTATTTTCAAAGCTTAGATCGTCTATAGAAACTCTCGAATCCAAAGTCTGGCCACTAGATAGCTTTGCAGGATGAATTGATAAAGGAGACAACGGACTATCTTTCGCCTGATGAGAAAGCTCAGTGGAATATTTGTTATCTACGACTTCAAAATTAGTCGTAGGATCCTGTCTACTATCATCATGATCAAAATAATTGAATTGATCTCTGTCTATCGAGAAATTACTTGGAAATTTTTCAAATTCTAATGGTTTTAGATATTGAAGGTCATTATCATTATTATTAGTAGTAGTAGTAGTAGTAACATTATTAGTAGTGTGAACTTGATCGTCTGTAGGTTCAAGATTCGAAGGTGAGGTCTTGATCGTAGATGAAAAAAATGAGGGTTTGTTCATGAATGGATATTTAGCAGAAAGCGTTGAAGTTTTTTTAGATCCTGACATTAGATTTTTTGTTGTTTTTACATTCTTTGAGCTATTTCCTGAAAACTTATCTGTTACGAGGGATGCTTTTTTTATTTGAGATTGAGTCAGACTCTCCCTTTTTGCTAGACAATCTTTATTTTTATCGATAACTTCCTTGGAGACAGATGGCTCAGGATCTGGAATCAATTTTCTTGAGTTTGCATCGATGACCGAGTTTGGGCTGCTGGACGAAATTACGCTTGTCAGATTCGCAGGTAATGGCGAGATATACCTTCTTTGTGTGACAGGTGAGTTTGGTCGTGAATCCGTAGGCAGTGAAAAGTTGATGGAAAATCTACCAGATGATGGGCTTGAACATGATTTTTGGTAATACGAAGTCGCTGGTCTAGTAGCTGATTCCGTAGGCTTGTTATCGCCTAGATTTAAAGTTTGTCTTAAAAATTTTTGATCATGGAAGGCTTCACTTGTCGTTAAGTCATTTCTGCTTTCTAGAATTTTCCGAGGGATTTTATCAGGCAAAGGAGGTACAGGAGGAGTGTTCATTGGCACCTGGGACCATGAAGAAGAGGATTCACGAAATGATCGCTGTAGCATGGATACAGAGCTTGACTTTCGTAAGGCTTGCAGCTCTGTAGATGCAGCACCTGGATCGCAGTGTGAAGAGGCCGACGACTTTCTTCGAAGCATTCGTTTGGTTTTGACGTCAGCAACAGAAACAGAACTTGTAGGTCGCAAGCGTAAAGCAGCTGCAGCTGCAGCTGCGGCCATTGCTGAAGAGGCGGTGACATTGGGGGATGAATCATTCAAGAGCGATTTTGTTACTGTTGCTGAACTAGATAAATTTGAATTCGATCTATGGAGACTCTAGTTGTTAATCTAAAGGTTAGTTAAAGACTTATTTAATATTTATATAGTGCCTTATTGTCACTTGAGTTCTACCACGCGCTTTAGGGAGGCTGAAATGTGCTAAATAAAACATACAGGAGTTGAGATAGACCGCGTCTTGTGCCTAGACATATCGAAATAAAAGCAATTGTTCCAGAAATTCCTCCATTGACTATGGTGTGGACCATCTATCGCATTATAGTTGCAATTTTTTCCGAGCTAAGAAAAGCTTTCTTTGTTGTTGACAGGTCGGCGGTAATTATATTTACAGCATTTCACTGCATCTTATCATTTCGTCATTGTGATGATCATGAAAGAACCAATAATGTGTAATATTAATGTTTTTTTAGGTCTGGAAAGCAAATATAAAATGGTTTACGAATTGCGTCAATGGAGGGAGGCCGCCAAACTTTGAGTAAGTGGCAGGGAAATGTCAGTGAAAGGTAGGGCACGGGGAGTCAGACAGGGCGTAAATTCTTTTTTGATTTGCCTAGTTTTCATTTACAATATGCCGTCCTCCACCCATATGATTATCTATATCGCAGTTCGTGGACATTATTTTTTCTTCTTACATCGTATCTTCTGCTTCATTGTAAACAAAGCTCGCGAGCTACTTGCATCTGATTTCCTGACAAAACACAGGATTGATTTCAGGATACCCTGTCATTGCTTAGCGTGGCGTGTGTGGTTGATGGTTCGGTTATAATCCGGCGGCCCGATGGGGAATTAACTCACTCCGATACCACGGACGATTCCGTCGCTTGGAGTGGGGTGTGCTGCTTGGCCCCACATACCAAACATAGCCGTCGGAGTATTTGTTCGGCTGGTCTTAGCATAATCTCGCCCCTGTCATGCCTGCAATAGGCTGAGGCACAGCAATACGCAAATCTTCTACCTGACAACCAAAATATCTTATCTCTAAGCCCTACATCACCATCAAAATTGACCTATTTCGTATCATAAAAGTCATATTCTAGTTCTTTTACTATTTTTGTACTCAATTATTAAGGATTTGAGAAAGAAATAGAACTGAACTGGATAATATGAAGCTACATATTTACTCGAGACCCGCGTAGCTTTACATGAAAGTTAGATTAGTAGCATCAATCATAAAATTTCGCTTTCAATTATGGCAATTTGATAAAATCGATGGAGTCTTTTAGAAGGAATATATTTTATAGCCCATGGTTTAAATGTTTCTCGAAGGTGTAGTTGGAGTTAGAATTTGTTGATATTAAAAAGCTGGAATGGAAATTGCTATCTAACAAGCCCCAGTTTGCCCCCTTGGATTATCAGCAATATACAAATGCCATTACCGTATGATTGACTCGGATGTCAAGGGAATCCCTTTGAGGGAAACAATAAAATACAAATGGGAGCCGAGCTACTGACCCTCATTTTTCTCCGTTGACCACCTATTTTTGCCTAATTATGCAATTTTGGACCATCAATTTCCTTCACTGACCCCTATGTTCCTCTCATTGACTCCCCTATTTTCTGGTCAAAGTCGATCAAATGCTCGCGTCCTATTGGCAACCATTTACCCAAGTGTTTTTATCACATTATATGGCTAGGATCAGAGCCATATAAGCCAATTAAAGGCGAAATTAAGCGATTTACGAGTGCAACTTTAAATTCGTTCCATATAGATGTAAATAATAAACAAATATGTCTCAAGACTAAGCCCTAATAATTTACTTCTACAAAAACTTCTAAGAATAAGCTTCAGACTGAAGACATTACCATTATCAGTTCAATACGAAGCATATTTTCCATATCTCACATAATCTTAATGGAACATCTTTGGGAATGTGCATAAGGGTCTTCAAGAAGACTATGGGGCTCCCCCGCAGTCATCAGATTGCTGATCTTAAATAATCGAATCGCATATTAGTGTCTCAAGATCTCCATTCACATTGGCTTTATCCTAGGTCAAATATATCTCAGCCTCCTGCCGAAGAAGAGACTGGTGAGGAAAGAGCTGCTGCGATGAACATTCAAAATCACTATCGTGACCACAAACCTCAGGTTAGGGAACCTGAGCGAGATGGAATGATGAATGTCGAAGAGCCTGCTATTGTGCAGGGAAAAGGCCAGCCAAGTGGCTTGCGCAACAAAAAGAAGCAAAAAACCTTTGATAACAGCACTCATCGTGAGCCATCTGCGTCCAAGTTAGCTCAGCCTTCTCAACCAGCAAGTCAACCTAATGAAAGAAGAATCAGAACTAGGCGTTCAAGTCGTGGTGGTATACTATAAGGAGCCCCTGAGAAAAAGTTTTCTACGTTTCGAATCAAGACATTGTTATAGAGAGTAGGGTATACATGAAGTATTTATGAAGTTATATTTCGAGCCTCGAAAGATGTACAAATATAATATTATAATTGTGTCCTAAGTCTACTTACTGGTTGACTTTTTAATTCATATTCGTGTACTTTTAAATGTTTGTATTCTAGGGGATGACCTTGTGATCAAGCGTTGACCAGGGGATGGGGGAGTCAATGAGACGAATAAAGGGGTCAGTCAGTGAAGGAGATTGGGGCTCAAATGGCGGGGTGGTCAAAAATTGCCTAATTAGGCAAAAATAGGTGGTCAACGGAGAAAAATGAGGGTCAGTAGATCGGCTCCCATACAAATCTATAATTTTAGATACACTATTCCTTTTTATAATGAAATATAGAGGGCCGTTCGGCAGGACTTACTTTCCCTTCTATAGCACTCTCCCTCTTGTATCTGATCGGCAAGCGTAATAACCAGGCTCGTATCATTGGTTTTTCATTAAAAATTACGCGCGCGTGTACACTACTACTATCCCGAGCCTAAATAAATGTAACTCGCATAGATATATGCATGCAGGCAGGGGTAAGATGTCGATCAAATGTAACACTAGAAAGTTGGCGAGAAATGCAAGAAACCAAATTGGGTATCTTCAAATTCTCGAGGACACTAAATTCCTCCACCATCACACAACCATATCTACTTCATCTTCCATTTTCAGTCCATCCTCTTTGCACACTTACACCACATCAAAATTTACAATGGAAAACCTTGGCATCAACAACTCTCTGTCACGAACAGACGAATTTTACCCTTTGATGGAATCTGCCACTTCTCAATCTCTCTTGTAGGTTGCTGTATCACCGTACTTGACTAATAGCGAAGAAAAACCAGTCCTATTCCATTTCCAATGGTTTATAGTTTTGGGCCGAGTCTTCCTGCTGAACCACAGCACACAGGTTATTACTCCGATTCGTATGTAGAGTTTAATATCACATTCCTAAGTCAATAACTGATGAAATTCTAGTATGTACCAGTCTCATGGCATTTAATCCGAGTCCGATAGAGTGCAGTTTTCCCACTGTTGAGAGCCAAGATTCGAATATTTCTACCGAACTGTTAGTAGATGTTTTAATTTAACCCACTGCAACTACTGAGCAAAAATTAGAGAAATAAATAGCTCTACCCTAAATGGGTTTGAGCCTTCTTCAGTCAATGATCGAAATCGTAGTCTTGAAACTACGAAAGAGAATCGAATCAAAATCCAAACTGCTTTGGATCTAGAAGTGCCGGTGATAAAAATTGCGGAGCAGTTTGGTTTCACTAAGCGGCAAGTATATTATGTCCGAAAGCATGGTTTGGAGACTGGGAAAAAGAGTTGCGGGAGGAAACCAGCAGTGTCAGAGGAAAAGGCCCAGGAATTGGTGAGCTGGCTTCACAGCAACCCACAGTATCGCCACGCACCCTTCTGCATGATTCCGAATCTCGCCCCTGAATTGGATCTCAACTTATTTGGGAAGAAAACGATTCGAACTGCTTTCTAATCACAAGGATACGAACGAAGAGTATCGAAGAAAAGGGGATTCTCAGATAGACTGAATGATAAGTAAAGGCGTTTGGAGTTTACAATGAGTGCTTTTCATTGGTCCCCTCAGAGACTATCTGAGCAAATGTTTTGATGAAGTTTGGGCTCATGGAGGAGCAAATAGCCGAAGGTATGCAACGGTTCTTGGAGAGGGCGACAGGCAGGAAATAATTTTTGACCGATTTCATCCCAAGTGCCTAACTCCCCAGTATGGGAAACTTCCAGCTTGGATGTTTCACGGAATCATACACAACGGAAGGAAAGCACTAGGGACGTTTTGGAAAAAGGAGTATGGGACAATGAATTCAGCTAAGTACGATGTGTACATTTTGTCGCAAGTACAAAGGCTGGTTCAGTACAAGCGGTCACAAGGAAGGGATACCTGGTTTCAACACGACAACGCATCGTGCCATCGATCTGGGCTTAAGACAACTTACGTCGTCAAATTAAGACAATCGATTGGCCTCCTTACTCTCCAGACTTGAACTTGATTGAGCATGTCTGGGCCAAGATGAAGAGATACATTCAAGACCATTACTCTCTCACGGGTTGTGATCCAAGGAGGGTAGGAAATGATGAACTTCGTCGGATCATACAGGAGGCCTGGGATGCAGTACCTGATGAATTTATTTCTGACTTGTATGCATCTTGGCGAGATTGTTGCAGGGCCGTAATTGATGCCAGAGGAGGCCCGACCAAGTACTAGGTTGTGCCTCTGCTTGTTCTTTTTTTTAATGTATATAGTCATAATTTCTGGGCTTCATTCTTTCTATACTTTTGTATTATTTCGTTTCTGGCGTTTTTAATTTTAATTGTTCTTCATTTTTCTTTTGTGTTTCATGTAATTATTATTTAATGTTTTCTGTTTTCTATTTATCATTTGTTTCTAGCTATCATTTCATTTTTGTTTTGCTTGTATAGCAACATGCTCCGATGTATATGAGAATCCCTTTTTCCTGGATATTCCTCGCCTATCTACTATTCATTTTCGACCGGTTGCTAGTTCTGTATGCGTTACATGGCTACGAAGCATTAAATTGGAAAGGCTGTTTATGTGTGTTTTTCGAACATGGCTCTCTAATTCACCAATTTAAATAAGAGTGTAGTTTTCTATAGGATATTTAAACTTGCAAAATTTAATAAGTACACAAAGACGAATCTTTCATCGAATAATAAAATAAATAATTTATATCAAGCTTTATCACTTGATAATAGATTAAGAGAATGTAATACTCCAATAGATTAGTATAGATCCTAAACCTCGCAACTTGTAATTGAACAGAATTCTCTTATGCTTCTTAACTACGCTTAGTGATATGGACTGCGCCAACTTTGAATCCAAACTGAGAATCTCATCTTAATGTTTAAGCTGACGGTGTTCCATCGGAGCTAAATGATATTGATCTAACACAGACTCCATCCTTCAAAGTGTTTTCGGGCCAGTATAATATTGTGGTTACTATTCACGGAAATATATTATTTCTGATTAGAAAGTGATATGGATTTAATGAAAAAATACAATAGATAAACATTATATTGGTCAAAGAGGTAATTGTCAGGTTTTTCCATGTCTCTGAAGTTAACTGAAGTGGCAGAAATCATGAACATTATTTTTTTTTTCCACCACGTAAAAATTTTACTCTGAAATCAAACGTCGAAGATGTTGGACGTCACCTTGCATTGGATACGACTTTTAGCCCTGTCAAATTTCTTGTCTGGATCCAAGAAGTCTGCGTTAGTTGTTGGATGTTTGAATGTTGAAATATTTCTTGCGTCAAACTAATGTTTTTGACTTGTTCCCATGTACAATCCATGTCTGGCAAGACTTTCGGATGTGAAAAAAGAAAGTTATGAAATAATCGTACATAAGAAGTATTATTTTAGCGCATAAATATCCCAGTAAAGATTTGAATACCCCTAGCTAGCGTAGTTTTAAGCCTTGTTTTCAGGCCAAACTGCAGGGTATAAATCCTTGCAAGCCACATTTATTTAGGGTCGGGATAATACCAGGGTAATGTTCTTATTCACTACTATCCTTACCCTAAATAAATGTAACTCGCATATATATATGCATGCAGTTTGGCCTGAAAACAAGGATTCAAATATGCGCTAGCTGGGATTATAAAAACCTTTACTGGGATATTTCTGCGCTAATACTACCCTGATATAACCATAACCATAATCATAATCATAATCATAATCATAATCATAATCATAATCATAATCATAATCATAATCATAATCATAATCATAATCATAATCATAATCATAATCATAATCATAATCA
Organism: Oidium heveae; assembly: GCA_003957845.1. Lineage (NCBI taxonomy): Eukaryota > Fungi > Ascomycota > Leotiomycetes > Helotiales > Erysiphaceae > Oidium > Oidium heveae. Next base: position 23,234 of record QVIK01000456.1, read on the forward strand.
TAATCATAATCATAATCATAATCATAATCATAATCATAATCATAATCATAATCATAATCATAATCATAATCATAATCATAATCATAATCATAATCATAATCATAATCATAATCATAATCATAATCATAATCATAATCATAATCATAATCATAATCATAATCATAATCATAATCATAATCATAATCATAATCATAATCATAATCATAATCATAATCATAATCATAATCATAATCATAATCATAATCATAATCATAATCATAATCATAATCATAATCATAATCATAATCATAATCATAATCATAATCATAATCATAATCATAATCATAATCATAATCATCATGAATTCATCGTAGGTGCTTTAACTACCTCAGTTCCGAATGATTCAGACATTAACCATTTACAATTTTAGTTTCGACCTCAAATTGATATTTCTCACCAGAAGTAAGACCAGAGTTTTGAAGAGCTTAGATTAATGCCTCTGAGGGGCTTAGGCCGTTTAATCTCTCGGTCCTGCATCTCTGCCGCTCAATTTAGATACCATAGTCAAGAATTGTGACCCTTTGTTCAGGTAGAGTAGTTAGGATTTACTTAGCATAAACTTTTGATGCTTTCAGGTCATGGATTTTTTTTTTTTACATTATCATTACGATGCCGGAGGATATGATGAATAAGTTGAGATTCTGAGGGCTCATGATAGTGTTAGGCGCTGGAATCAACTTCAAATTTCCAGCCAACGTTTGTTAACTTGAGATTTACTCGCCACTGACAGTCCACTTTTCGACTACCTGCTTTACAAATTGTTACCCTTGTTGTCGGTTTACCAAATCTATCACATGCCAGAATATATCTACGCTCTGGTTTGGAGGATTTGATACGGTCATTTTGAGGTAGATGAACTGTGAACGCAGATTATGTCAAGGATCATTGAAATTCGTGCAGAAGTTTGTGATTTGGATTTATTCCAGTTTTTAGAGGGTATCTGGGTGTGGATTATTTACAGTATGTCAAAAGTTGGTTCAAATTAAATGTTTTTGGAGGTGTCGATACTGTAAACTTTGAACCAAGATATAGTAGCCTAAATGTATTATTCTTCTTGTTGTCCTAGGCAACGCCGGAAAAGCTAAGATAGATCAAGCTAATTAAAAAAAAGGAATTTGATAGGGGTAGTATGGTTAGTTCAACCCATGCTAATTCCGCCTGGAAATTTTATCTTCAACCCAAGTATATAAATTTGTTAACAGAGAGGATCATTTGGGTTCATCCATCTATCAGTCCCATTAGAATTTGTAACTTTTAATCCAAGAAAACCATCCAAAACAACAAAGTCAATACTTCTTACAACAGAGATTATTCTCCTTTCTTAATGATATATTATTTCCATAATACAATTGCGCGCGAAATAATAACACTGCTACCTCTACAATCGCAAAATAATCACAATTTCAGACACAATGTCGAGAGCTGGAAAATTCAAATCATAATATTAACTATGATAATTGAGAGTACTTTAATCAGCTTAAGAATGCAAAGGAGTACCAGTAAAGACCACATTATGGATCTCGTTAAACAACGTGAATACACCAAAACAACTATTCTCACCTTGCCTGAGTCATTCATGGAGGAATCTGAATATCAGACGAATTCAATGCTACATCTTTAAGTACAATTTTTGTTACTTTAAGAATATTAAATTTCAATTTAAGTGTATATACTAGTTATAATAACAGTCTCTCTCTAAACATCACAAAGACTTAGTATGTCAGACGAGTGATAATTTGATTGAATAGTGCTTAAATACCAACCAACAGAACCTTTTGTGTTCGAGATCCTGACGAGGTGTATAATAATTTAATGGGCAAAGACCCCTAACACTCATGAATACCTTGAGAAATTCCATTGATGGTGCAAGTGGATATATAGAGTGGTTAAATTGCCTTAGATTTTTCTCACTTTTTTACTTCTTTTAACAGGTAAATTGCGCAGATTCAATCTCCTGTAGGAATTTGGAAATCAGACCGAGTATATTCTATAAGAATATGCTTTTAAAAAAATAAAAAAAATACGCATTCTAAAGTTCAAAACCTTATACTTCTGTTGGATAAAAAAGAAGTGTTAAAGGTAGCCTTTATTACTAGTTTTTTGAAGGCTTGGAACTCACCAAATCTTCACCTCCTATGAAAGTTAATTTAAATGAAGTAACTTCAGGAGGCATTAAGTTCCTGAGATTAAACTGGACAAGGCATTAAATAATGGCTACTGAAAGAAATAGCAGTAATATTGCTGACTGCCACAAATCCTCTCAAATTACCCTATTTTTTAACAAGGATTTTGATCTTGTCAACAAACTTGAAAAATAAATTCAATAACTCTCTTATTTCGAAGATAATCAGAGTGAAGTACTCACTCGGTTGCGTTTTACCAGTGAAGTTAACAAGATCTTTGCGTTCTAGGTTGGATTTAGAATTGAGATTAAGTTCTAGCCTACTATTACCAAGATTATCACAACCGTTAGTCTAAGTGCATCAAGTTCTATTGTGTATCTCAAAGTAGAGGTGCCTAACAACTCTCTCTCTCTCTCTCTCTTGTTAGTGAGGAACAGAACAGAAAGGATTTCATTCAATTTACAGGAATCCCTATCCTTATTCGTGAGACTTCGAGGGCACTTTGTTTGCATAATAACTCGGTTTCTATCAGACAGGTAATAAAGGACCACACAAGAAAGTCGGAGTCAAGGATCTCACACTTCAATATACACAAGCGATCTTGTTCCTAGGCTAATTTAATAATGTTGGTTATTCAGTGCTGATAAGATCTTTACCAAATCATAGTTCAGAGTCCTTCATGGCTTGTTTATTTGACATCCGCTTCTCGTAATAGGGTACGAAAAGAATAACTGCAGTTTTCTCACAAGGCGTTATCTCGATTAATGGCCCTCAAGTAATGATGAAAAAGCTTCTACACCTTTAACACTAATTCATAAGCTATCGCTTGTATGTACTAGAAAAAAAATCTTGGCACCTGGTAAATATTATTTTAAACTAGAGGAGTCAAGATTATATATATTATCCTTCTACGCCAAATGTCTTATGGGAGGCTCGAGGTCAGGCTTCTATGTTAGCTAGTTTGGATAATCAGATCAAAATCCAGAACCGGATTCCCTATTGCAATTCATTTTTACCTGAACTTTGTGAATTTCCGTTAAGTTTTGCTAAGCTTTTTTTTTTTTGATTGATTTTTGGTATTTGTCGTTACAACAGTCTTGTTACAATTATATTGGCATCGATAAGTCTCACTGTTCGTCTATTTTGCAGTTAGCGATAGCGAGTATAATCCAGATCAATAATTCTAGTATCTTGAAAGTAAAATGAACGACAGATGTTAGGAGTATATATATATAGCAGTTGCCATGGCAATCTTGGGCAGGGATTAAGTTGAGTTACAGCTTTCGAGACAGTTTATTGGTTCGAATTTTCCGTCTTGGGCTATGTCACTCGAGTCGTTCCCCAATTAATTTAGGTAAACACTTCTGGTACCTACATATACCCCTGTAAGCCAAAAATAGGTTAAGTTAAATCAGTGGACTCAATTAGGACGCCGTTTCCTTGCCAACTTAGCTGGACAGCTCATACATATTTACTAATAGGCACCCACCCCTGTCTAGACTTACTTTCCAATTACTGATCACGACTCTCTAATTAACATCCCTTCATAATCTTTCCATTATTGTGAAATACAAATTGTCACTATGGATCTCACTCTTCCTCCTACAGATACTTTTTAACCTATTCTCAGTGCATTAATAGATGCTGTTCAAGCCTATGCAGGAAGTCAGGGTTATGCAATTGTAAAAAGACATACTGTCACAGATTACATAAGTAAAGCAATGGGCATTTAATGTGTAATGGTAATTTTATTTCTTTCTATGAGGAGCATATCCTAAGTCATTCGGCATCTTATTTATACATCAAATAGTCAATAGTCCTTTTCAAGCTCAAGCTAGATGACGTGGTATTCAATATAGCTGTAACCATTATCCGTATCATTACCAACGTCATCTTGAACATAAATATAGATATTTTACGCGTTATCCAAATATACTCTTGAGCCTTATTTTACGTGTAAGGCGTTCTGTAGTGCAATAACTAATTGCGTCATATCGATATTTAAAGTTACGTCATTACTATAAATATCATCATGCCTAAGCTAACCAGCTTAGGCTACAGGGCCAATCGGCTACTCAGCCGTTACACATACAAAGACTTCTAAAAAGACTGGCTTCATAAATAAAGCAATTCTCCGATGCGACGGCGGCGGCAAGATTAAATTTGTTGGCGGAGTGAAAAAGCGTACCGCCAGTAGACCAATCAACTGTCCATTCGCCTGCCATGCTCTGGACAAAATGGACGTGGGATAGATAATTATCATTACGCACGAAGAAGATGATCATGAACCCATCATTAGAGGTTCTTATTCATCCCTTCAAAGAATGGGCCATGACTACGGGAACTGTTGAAAAATATCAAGAATCAAACACAGGCTCAAAAATCCCTGGACAAATATGAACTTTTTTTGGAGGCTTTCGGATAATAATTGTGTGATGAAATCTAAATGTATTATAACGCGAAACAAAAAAAAAAAAAAAAAGCAAGTAGAACTGGGACTACTTTTTCCTATCTAAGTACTTTTACAGAACTTAGACAAGGAAAATTGGCTCTTCCGATACCCCCCAAAAAAACTAGGTTGCTGAAGAAGTAATACATACACCTATTCTTTGTAGAAGCTCACAAAATAGAAGTTTTGAAACACAATCACGAAGTACTTTTGATGAATTTTTCTATACAAAACCAATCGAGATAAACTTGCCATGTTAGTTGTCTTTGGTCATACGTCTATTAGCACTAGTTTCCACGTCGCCTTCGCTTTCCAATCAAATGAGATAGAGAGTTCATTTGTTTTGGTATTGAGGGCACTTAAGGAATATTTAATGCAAGTCAATCTATCGATGCCCGTAGTCGCTGTCATATATAAAGATCTAGCTCTTATTGGTGTATTAAAAGGTGTATTTCCTCCTACAAATAACTTGCTCAGTACGTGGCACATGAACAGGAATGTACTCGCCAAGTGTAACCTACTTTTTGAGACGAGAGAAGATTGGAGAAAGTTTTACGCAGCATAGCATAAGCTTATATATTCAACCGGTCAAAAATTATACGAAGATTCTTGGTGTAAATTGCAACATACATATTTTTCGGAAAACTTCAATAGATTGGAATATCTAAAAAAAGACATGGCTTCGTCCTTCTACTCCAAAAATCATAAGATATTTCACAAACAAGATGTTGCATTTCAGAACCACAACCACATCTAGATCTGAAGGTGCACATCGGGGTTTGAAGCATCATTTAGGCTTTTCAACAGGTGAATTCTTTTTTTTAAAATTGATCAACATTTTTTTCTAAATTCAGAATAGGTGATCTTAAGACCGTATTAGATAGTATTGAAATCCTGTTGGTGAATAAAAGAAAATAATATTTCTTTTAAAATTGACGAAGCTAAAATGCGCACGCCAATTGAAATTGAATATTCCTCTATTCTGAAATCTCATTCCTTACGTTACTCCACGTGTATTATATATGATATTAAAACAATTGGCCTATCTACGAAACAACACGTAGTCACCTCTCGATCCAGTTTGTCGCAGAGCGCGGAAAACGACACTTGGCTTACCCTGTAGACATAAAATCAAAGAATGGATGGAAACAATTACCAAGATACTTAAAGCTAGAGGATAGCCATCCGCATTTAGTACTTCAAAAAAAAAATCATTCATTGAAGTTCCTCTTCTTGTTTCTGATCCTTTGTTGCAAGTTCGAAATCCTGCTATAATTAGACCTCATGACAGGCTTATTAGTTCTATCATAAAACCACCTCTTGGATCTTAAATAGCAACCACCCAATACGATCCATCTCTTCTTGAAAGTGTGAACGCTGCTATGGGAGAGGAGGCACTTCCATAGAAGGCAAGAGATAGCTGTTCGTGGATAAATTCATATCAGGGAAGTCGTACACAAAGCCACAGTCGAGGGAGGCACAGCAACAGGTGAGTGATGGAAGGAATATTGGCTCCGAGGGTGATATTATCATAACTTCAGTCATAACGCATGGGAGGTGTATTTTTGTATTTTCTACCATAAAATCAAAATCTTTCGAATGCTGTGAGCTTCTTTCCTTGCTGTTCACCTAACATTTTCGCTCAATGTGTTCTAGCAGCCGCTAAACTTATTTTAGGCTTACAGGGAGAACATGTTGGAAATGGGGGTTAACCAGAAGCGTTTACCTTCATTTAATTGTAGTTGAGAAAGAGGTGTTAAGCATGGATTGGTTGGAAACAGATACGCGCCAATCAATGATTCATCTCTTTTACCTAACCCCTTTTACTATTTGTCTACTAGCTAGAGGTATCTTTTCTATGTGCATAAATCAAAGGTCATCGCCTGTTTTGAAAACTTAATTATCTCACACTGAGTTTTTTTGCTCAGCTCTTGTATTTACTCTACCTACCACAGAACAGATACCAGCAAGTGGATGATAAAGGGAAAGGGGCCGAAACCTCCGTTATAAGTCTGCATATATATTTATCTCAGAGTCCTTGGGGGATCGAATTTCTAAAGTCTAGGTATAGAAGAAAGGTATGAGAGAGATCATACCATCTTCTCGAATTCACTCTAAACATGAGAAATAGAAAGAAGAAAAATTTTCTTGTTACCGTATAGTTAAAAATAATACACTCTCCCAACCAATACTTTTAGGAGTTTCTGCTCTCCACCCCCGTTAACGAAAAAATTACAAAACCACCAGTGAACCATTTTCACTAATTTTTAGCAAGGCAAAATTCATTAAAAAAAAACAATCTCCCTGCCCGTTCCCTATTCAAAACCAACATTAAATTCGCCAAGAGCAAAATGCATTCTGCCCTCTTACCCATCCTCTTATGAAAAAGCATTTAAATTGAATTAAGATGTAATATCTTTATCTCACACCCCAAGTAAAACAGCCGTCTACAGCTGATTTTTATAGAAATTAAAATTTTTTAAATTTCAAAACAAAGCAAAAACTACTTTTGCACTTGTTTTCCAAATAGGATATTGATCCCATGATGCTGATAAATAATACTCTTGAATATAGGATCTTGTGTAATAATATTTGTTTTCGGTGTATTAGAAATTTTAGGAATTATCGGATTTTTTGACGTCTTCTTCAGGATTAATATCGCTTTTATCGGACATACTTGAAACATTCCCTGTCCTACGCCGCCTTATTTTACTTTCTCTATCCATAGTATCCCGCCTTCGAGAACGGCGAATACTTTCTCGGCGCGTAGAGCTCTCCATTTCATCTGAAATAGAGTCGACACCACCTCGGATACCCTGGAGAAGGAGCGCAGCTCTACCTGCAACATTTTCATCACCCTCTTTAGGGGACAGATTATCAGAGCGAGATTCAGATCCTGTCGATGATATTGGACTTTTTAATGTGTCTTCTTCGACCCCATGTGCCTCCTCCATATTTTCCGATAGCTGCCCTGACGCTTTACGAATTTGATGTTTATTTTGAAGTCGTGCACGTCGTCTTCGTTCCCGTTGGCCCCTAGTTTCAGGAGCCGCTGCTCGCAATTTCTCTAGTAAAGAGTCCATTGCTCCGGTCGAAACTGGCGATGTTGGGCTGCTTTTCTCTAGAGATTTATCAAGCTTTTGTGAAGCTATTTTCCGCTTCATAGATAATTCATTTCGTTTTTGGATAGCCTCAAGCTTCATGTTCTTTTCCCTGGATTTCTTCCATTCCTCCACAAATGTAGCCAACTTTGCAAAGAAGTCCCGCCGTGCATTTTCATCAGCTGGATCTTCTCCAAAAAATCTCATGATCTCATCATAAACTAGCATCATATTTTCTAAATAAAGTTGCATCTGCTCAGCTTTCCACCTAGCATCTTTCATAGCTCTTAGAACAACCTGACATACACGGTCTTGAGGATGAAATTTCTTTGGATTACTAAGATTTCCTGAATCTAAAGACATTTGAACGTTTTTAATATTAAGCACATATTTTCGGGCGTCTTGGATAATTTGGTCAACACTGAGCTTTTGTGCTGTAGTAACTCCACTAATATCATTAACAAATCCTTCCCATTCAGGGTACTGGTTTCTGACAACACGCTCGAGCATATCAGCAAAAGTAGACTCATTTTTAGCATCTTTAACCATGCTTAAGCGTGCTAGTGAGCTCAACTTAAAGCCGCTGGCTTGCTTATTTACATCATTCATATAATTGCCAATATCGAGGATAAGGCCTAGAACATTTATTAAAGATACTGAATCCCTCAGAGACTCAGAGACTGCTACTATTTGCTTCAAATTATTTGACATATCATCGTATTCAGCTTCAAAGGTCTGTGTTAGCGAAAGTGCTCGCATCCTTGCTTTCCAGTAATGATGGAGCTCAAATGAGGTCTGGAGATAAATTTGATCTTCTCGAGTAAGTTCGGAAGGATCTAACTCTCGAACTTCTTTGCTAGAGTTTGAAGTCCACTCCCTACTATAGGGAGCTAGAGCTTTTGAAACATTTTCCGGTATGTTACACATATCATCTTTTTGTAAAAATTCCATAACGACAGGGTTATCAAGTACTTCCTTTTCACATTGAATTATCATTTGTACAACCTTTTCAACTGAATATGAAGAGAATTTTGCAAGTGATATTTCTATTGTTTGAGTTAGTTTTTATAATGAACAAGTAGGTAATAAGACTTACGAAAAGACCGCATGAGATCACTTGATATTATTTGCTTTTTATCCGCTTTTTTCTGTCCACCTTTGTTTATACTTTTTATTTCCTTCGCTGAAAATAATTTCTCAACCTCCTCGAGAACTCCTTTTCGGCCTAGTTCAGCATATTTCTCTTCTTTATCTGCGGCTGACACTAAATGAATTGCCCAATGAGTTTTCATAGGCATATCAACTCTTTCCCAATGCAAAGCTTTTAGTTTTTTCTTTGGTCGTACTATAGGTAAGCCAATGGTGGGTAGATTAGGGTACGCTGAATAGGAGCCGGGAATCTTCCCAGGGATCATTCCTGGCATGGGAGGGGGAGGTGCCACACCAGATCTTATGCCCACACCTCTAGCTCCAAACATCGGAGGTGGTGGCGGGGGAGGGGGGGGAGG
>QVIK01000457.1:0-41821 GCA_003957845.1 Oidium heveae
TATCGTATCTCGGCTTCTGTGGTTTCCTTAGAATAACGGTGATTGACTGCTTGAACTTCTTGGGGTGATATCCTTTGGAGAGGCATGCATTGAATAGTACTGCCAGTGGTTTACTTAGAGTCTTTTTACAGTATTTGAGAAAGCGATTTGGGATCTCGTCGGGTCCGGGAGCCTTATCGTTCGGCAACCTTTCGAGAGCTTCTTCGATTTCTAGTTGGTTGACTGTTCTGGGAATAGTCGATAGCTCTTCAGGATAGATGGTTCCATCAATATCATCAGTATCCGCGGTTACCGGAGGAGGGAAGAAGTGTTCTGTCATAACCCTGGCCTTGTCTTGATCTTCGGAATGCAAATTTCCCTCTGAGTCTCTAATGTCCGGTAGTTGGGGTAGTCGTAGCTTTTCAGCCACGTCCCTTCTCGCCCACTTGGCCAGCTTCCACATCTTTTTGGGTTCTTTTGAGGCCTCCGAGACCAGTACTCTCCAACCGATGAGTTTGTCTTTCTTGATTTGGCTTTTCTTTCTATTAGTAGCTTGGTTATACCTTACCCAGCTCACCTCGGTGTTTCGTTCAGTCCACTCCCTCCTGGCCTTCCGAGCTTCGTTGACCACCCTTGAGCATTCTTCTGTTTGCATGTAAATAAATAAAACCGGGAACTTTTGGATACGTATTAAATTAATCAACTCTAAATAATTCCAGGAAAGACAAAAAAATTTATATATAAACATCATAAATTCAAAGCTTTTATAATCCAAATATAAGTACTTCCTTTATAATCTAAGAGGTTTATTAACTCTAATATTCACGGAAATAGTACTATTAGCTTATATATTTTAGATATAAGCTCATATATATTTCATTTAGAAGTAAATAATAGCTATGGAATTTGATCAATCAACTCTCAATAAGATAAATGATATTTCTGATAGCGACAAAAACTAAAAATTATTTTTCGCTCGATGCTTCTTTTTTAAACTTCACGTTGGTTCAGACGACGTTATGGATGCACTAAAAGCCCATACAATGCTGCTTGGCTATTCTATAGCCAAGAGACATAATGAATCACACAATTCCCCCCAAATTTGAGTTGAGGCTTAAGTTATGACCATTAGATTTTCGAAAGGTGGCAAAATACGATCCTCTAGTGTAAAGAAGCGTAAGTATAGAGCTTCAAAAATGACTGAGTGCCTCTTTATTATGACGACACGAGAAGAAAAGTGCGTCTGGAGGCTTAGGATAGGTTGCAAAAATCATAATCACGGTTCTTTTGATGTCACTATCCATATCGCTCATAAGAAAAGGGCCATAACGAAGGAAAAATCTGTAAAATCCAAGATCTACGAAGAGTGGTGTTTGATATCGTGGGACAAACTTGACAAGAAACAAAATTTACGATGGGTATTTGTTTCCTCTCAGGAGAAAACCAAGAAGACTATGATTGGGCTTTAACTCAAGTCTTAAAGAAGTTGTATCAAACAGTTCGTGTTACTTGCCCAGATTTTTGGGTAAAAAATCGTGGCTTGGCGTTAATTAAATCAATTAAACGTCTTCATCTTCAAACTAGTTTCCTTTCTGTACCTAGCATATCAACATGGATATCAGGGCTTTTGCCTCTAAAGCTTCACACTGAAAAGAATTTGTTGAAACTCTTCAGAGGATTGGCAAAGTGTTAACTATAGTGATACTGTAGTTGATTATATTGAAAACTGGAATAAATTTGATCATAAATATTCTGAGTAATGATCTTTTTGAGCTCCTAAAAATTCATTAGCTAGTTAAAAATTGCAGACTGAAATATGTAGAAATCTCTGATCAGGAATCTCAATCTGTAGAAGAGATCAACACTATAGCTTTGAACGACCTAAATCCGGCCACAAACTACAAAAAAAATATTAGTATACATACAAAAGACCCAACTCTAGCCTCAGATTCATAATTTTGTCAAATGTTATACCAATCAACTACTTCATCTTGAGACCACGATGAGCCAACGAGCTGAAAACGGTTAAAGAGCTTTAAAAGCGCACCTGGGCTCCTCGATAGGTGATCTTTTCAACGTGGTTAACTCCATTGAGCTTCTCTTAAAAATCAGTCGATTGATTGGTAGCAGAAACTTGCTGCAGCTAAGAATAATGTAGCACATGAGCATCGAATAGCTATGTCTCGCAAATTTATTACTCATGTGCCTACATATAGCCTTTGGAAAGTACTTAAGCAGTACAAAATGGTAGTAGATAATGAGAGTCCTGGAGCCCACCCGTCAGGAGTAAGTACTCGAGTCTTTTCTGAGACTATGGGTTTTCCTTGCTATCATCGAATTGACGAGTTTAAATGGAGTGACCAGGTGCTAGAGCTTCAAGACCTTTATTCTAATTGGCAGTATTCAAAGTTAGATTCAAGCTCTAGCTCTATTCGAAAGAATGACGACGTCCTTAATGATAATCATGTGGATTTTGAGGTACACAGTACAAAGATTACTGAAGCCGAAGATATTAGAACTTAGAACTTAGAATGGATTATACAAGGACATATTAATTGTTAAAAAACCTGCAATGACAAAAGGGAAAGGTCGACCAAAAAGGTCACTCGATAAAAAGAGGCAGTTAACATTTGAAAATAGTATCCATCGTGAATCCTCATTTGAGATTTCCCAAGAAAATAAATGGAATAGGATGTCTTCATTAGACAAAATTTCGACAAACGGTCTTGATATCTATACAATACATCTAAGAAGTCTTGTAGGACTAAGAGATATTTGTAGGAAAAATATCCACTTCTCGGTGGCAGGAGTACCAGATCATATGTTGTCATCTTTCAGTACTAAAACTGTTATTGAGCCGAGCTAGGGCACATGAGGATAGATACATAGAATACATCATAAATTAAATAGATAATCCTAGATTTATAAAATTTCGATTTGATTTGATTTGACTTGATATTATAGGCTGGCTCAGAGTTGAAATTTGAGCCTCCCTAATTTATTTAGCTGGCTGCTAATTTTTGAATATTATTTACGCCTGTTAATTATGAGATTATGAGGTTTAGTACGTTTTTGCAAAAATATTGTGTGCGCTTTAATTTAAGAGCTAATCAGCAATTTAGCTTCCAAATGCGACCGAATCCGGGTGTCAGCAAATGAGGTCTCTTAAATAAACCCGACAAAGTCATGTTATGAGTTCCGCTTGATGAACTCCTCCTAATTGGTTGAGCGGCGAGGCTGACATTTACTTAGATTTAGTAACACCCTTCGACTTACGCAACTGACCAAAGACAAACTTGGTTGAAGGATACCAGAAGTTAGCTTCGATTGGTCCCATAAATACATTTGTCCATTAAGTGGTAAGAAGAGTCGAATATTAATCCGTGAATCTAAACCACGATTAAATACGAAGGAATCCATGAAAGTGGGGTCTAAAGCTTCTATGAGAGCTCAGAAGATTTGTAGCGAGGATAAGTTCGTCGTATATCACAGGGCCACACGCTTGAATCACACGCCGGGGTCTCCGGAAACACGGGAATCTCAATGTCTCCCATCTATTTTAATAAATTAGCTTGAACAGATATTAGCGAAAGGCATCGATTAGGAAGGTTTAAAAATCTAATTTCACCGAGGTATGAGATGCTGAGGTCTTTGGAGATCGGAAGTGAATTTCTCCATAGAAAACTCATTAATAGCTTCCGGCGAAGTCGTCAGAGGAGCAGAATACGCCTTAGCCTAGACTGCTGGAGTAGCCATTGTAAGTATCAGGAGATCCAGCAGATTAGAGACCTTGCATTGAAAGAAGAAATTGGATTGGACTCAGACAAATTAATCATTTTTGAAAAAGATATTCTTTTCGCTTTCTACACTAACTTAACTGGCAATTGACTACTTTTAGACGTTGCCAACCCCTATTTTGCTTTGATTCCACACGCAACAGCTGGCTTTCTATAGATAGAGCGTAAAAACGATGCAGACTTGTTTTTCGGCTTAATTAACCTCGCGCATGCGGGCTCGCTCTTTCTCTACAAAGCGCTGATGCCTTTTCCTAATAAGGATGTGAATACCACTTAAAAGATCGAGGGCGTCAAGGTCTAAGCCTGGGGATTCCAGCCATGCTACAACTTCGTGTTTCCTTATATTGCTTATGTGGTGAACTCTTGTATGACATGTACAAAATCCTGCTTAGAAAAGATTGATTTTCCTTTCTTTTTTTGACCATGAAATAATAATAAAAAATCAAATGCGTTGCCCGGCAACCATGGGCTGATGCCATATGTTGAATACAATGGCGCACCACATTGATGGTATAATTAACGTTGGCAGCTTTTCTCTACCTCATAACTTGGATATACTATCGGATATTTGTATAGGGATTTAATCCAAGCGTAGAGGCTCATTAAGAAAACACGGTAATAAACTCGTTCTCTCGGTTATCCAGCATTCTTTGTACGACCTGCTATAAAGAATTCCCAAGGCAGAGAATAGTGGACTCACCCAGTCTTCCATTAGACATTTAGAAAGACATACTGTCATTATATGACTTAAAGGTCTCAAGCAACTCTAATTTCTTAATAACTTTATGTATCATGAGATCTTTGACGATAAACCATACAAAAAAAGATAGTCTCACTTCTGGAGTCCCTATAATTTCCGAAAAAAGACCGACAATAATCAAATATGAAGATTTTTTACCCAATGAAAATATAGATTCTAATAAATATCAAGGAAAAGCTTTAAAGCCCGAACCGTTATTTGTCACATGGCATTTGAGAGTATTACTTTCTTCGAGCTTAGCTATCTTTATTTTAACAAGTCTCATTCTGTGTTTAGAGATATTTCAGAAAAGCAACATAAAATGTGATGACAATAAATCTTTCCAACTGCCTTCGGTTGTTAAGAGGTTGACTGCACAAACATGGACCAATGTTTTTGATAATACTGTAAATATAACCTATGGACAATCACCGCCTTGGTACCCAACTCCTAAAGGAGGTACAACACTTAAATGGGTTGAAAGCTACAAAAAAGCTCAAAATTTAGTAAATAAAATGACACTGATGGAAAAAGTTAATATCACTACTGGCACAGGCTGGACCATGGGTCTAGCTGTAGGAAATACAGGCCCTGCAATTCATGTTGGATTTCCAAGCTTAGCTTTACAAGATGGACCACTAGGCATTCGTTTCTCTGATAATATTACTGCATTTCCTGCTGGAATCACTACTGGAGCCACATGGAATAAAAATCTGATGTATTCTAGGGGTAAAGCTCATGGAAAAGAGGCCCGATTAAAAGGTATAAATGTGCTTCTTGGACCTTGTGTTGGGCCCCTTGGACGGATGCCTGCTGGAGGAAGAAATTGGGAAGGTTTTGGGGCTGATCCAGTTCTCCAAGGAATCGCAGCTGCTCAAACAATCAGAGGGATACAAGAAGAAGGAGTTATGGCTACAATTAAACATTTTATAGGAAATGAACAAGAGCATTATCGTCAAAGTTATGAAACTCATAATAATGAGAATGCCCTGTCTGCAAATATAGATGATAGAACGCTACATGAGCTATATGGTTGGCCGTTTCAAGATGCAATCAAATCTGGTGTTGCAAGTGTTATGTGCAGCTATCAGATGGTGAATAACTCACATGTTTGTCAGAATTCGAAGCTCATGAATGGTTACCTTAAAGATGAACTCGGATTCTCCGGATTTGTTCAATCAGATTGGATAGCTCAGAAAAGTGGAGTTGCAAGTGCTCTCGCTGGGTTGGATATGTCAATGCCGGGAGACCGTTTGAGGCTCGCTGATGGTGAGTCTTTCTGGGGTCCAGAACTCAGCAAATCTGTACTTAATGGCTCTATACCTCTTGAAAGATTAAATGATATGGTTACGAGAATTGTTGCAGCATGGTATCAATTAGGGCAAGATGACCGAACTAAGTTTGACGGAAAAGGTCCAAATTTCTCTTCATGGACAAAAAACAGAACAGGGGTTATCAGTCCAGGAAGTCCAGACGATAAAGATATAGTTGTCGTTAACCATTATGTAAAAGTTCAGGGAACTGGAAATGAATCACACTCTGCTATCGCTCGCCAAATAGCCGCTGAGGGTACAGTATTACTAAAAAACACTGGTATTCTACCTTTGAGCTCAGATTGCTTGCTAGCGAATGAGACTAAGATACGCATCGGAATATTTGGTGAAGATTCTGGACCAGGTAAGGGACCGAACTTTTGTGATGATCGAGGTTGTAATCAGGGTACTCTCGGGTCTGGTTGGGGCTCTGGATCTGTTGAATTTCCTTACTTGGTATCGCCTATTACTGCACTAAAGAAGGCCCTTGAAGATAATTATACTCTTACATTATATCCTTTTAACTCCTTGCCATCTAAAAAATCAGCAAGCATCCTTAAAGAGCAAGATATCTGCATTGTATTTGCAAATGCCGATTCTGGTGAAGGCTATATCACCTATGATGGAAATCAAGGGGATCGAAATGATCTCTTTCTTCAAAAAGGTGGCGAAGAGCTCATTAACGATGTAGCTAATGGCTGTGGTGATGGTCATGGAGAAACAATTTTGATTATACACTCTGTTGGGCCAGCTATTATGGAGAGTTTTGCTCACCATTCAAATATTAAAGCAATAGTTTGGGCAAATCTTCCGGGTCAGGAAAGTGGCAATGCTCTCACAGATATTCTTTTAGGAAAGATAAATCCGAGTGGCAAACTTCCATATACAATTGGAAAATCTCTTGATGACTATGGGTCTGGAGGCAAAATTTTATACAACTCTAGCCTGGCAGTTCCACAGTTAACTTTTGAAGAAGGGTTATACATTGACTATCGACATTTCGATAAGTACAATATTAATCCAACGTACCCTTTCGGATTTGGATTATCATACACAAAGTTTCAATATAACAATCTAGTAGTTACTAAAGTACTTGAAAAATCAGAACTTCCAAGTCCTCGTCCTATGGAGGCCAATCCTCCAACATATTTTTCTAACACCTTGGATCCTCACGAAGCTCTTTTCCCCCCGGGCTTTCGAAAACTGAAGAAATATATTTATCCATATATTACAAATATTACCGAAGTAAAGAAAGGTGATTATCACTATCCTGATGGTTATTTTGATGTGCAATCTCCATCAGCCGCTGGTGGAGATGAAGGTGGTAATCCAGATCTATGGAATATCTATGCAAGTGTATCTATTGATATCACCAATATTGGCGACCTACCAGGCAAAGAGGTCGCGCAGTTTTATGTCAGCTTTAAGGACGTAGAATTTAATAGTACTCGAGATATCGATTTTCCTGTCAAAGTACTCCGTCAATTTGAAAAAATTTATCTGGATATTGGTGAGACCAAAACAGTTCAATTTCATTTGACTCGAAGAGATCTTAGCTATTGGGATGTTACTAAACAAAACTGGGTTATGCCAACAGGTGGCTGTATAACATTTTTAGTCGGCGCTAGTTCGCGAGATCTGAAGCTTTCGGGTTGTTACTAAAAGAAAGTTGAATCATTTTGTTTCGTATTTTATAAATTTACTTGAAATATATTGGCTTTTAGCTGTTTAGTTTCATTCATCTTGTATTTATTTCAATTTGTATTTTTACTTATATTTTTTGAAAACATAGAATGAGCTCGAAATCTTGAGACTCTGTCACGAGTTCGCAGTAAATTGGTACAGAGATTTATGCGCCATAAATTTCAACTATAATAGTGGTACCTCAAGGAAATTACTAAATTAAATACATAACTCAGACATTATTTACATAAATAAAGACCCTATTATTATTGTTTCCGCATGCAATCCGACGCCATCTAATGTCTGATGAACATTAGTATGTAATAGATCTGAGTCATTTTAACACTTACTTTACTTTCCAGTACGCTTGGTTTTACCATGCTCAATTTGGCTTTGTCTGGATCTCTTTGCACCAGCAGCAATTATGCCATCGCTGGCATGAAAGTTGAGGAATGATCCTCCAGTAGTTTCAAGAGCCTGGTTTGAAATATGAGATATAACTACTGGCTGACCATAATGCGTATATTCTGTCATATCAATTCGCTCAGCTTATTTGAAACCCGAGGGTTCCGCTGTGTTGAATTTTCGAAAGCACGCTGGCGCTCTCCTTGACGGTCTCGATGCCCTGTCAGCGATTGGTTCAAGGAATGCATTAGTCGTCCTTTGCTCCTAGTGATCCGAGGGTTCTATATGTCTAGTAATGGATCATATAGTGAAGCAATGTAGTTGCTTGTACTTATATTATTTATAAGTTCAAGCTCTGTAAAATGCCGATATGGCTTTTGGAAGCGTTAATGAGGGTGTATGTCTTCAAGCTTAATAACAACCCCCATTACTTGTGTCAGCCATACTACTCTCAATCATGTGAGAGCATGGCAGACCTAGGGTCCCTGTAAACCTACCTGTACAAGGTGGGTGAATATGCCCTTCTATTTACGTGCCTCGATTACAAGTTCATACTAATTTAAGATCCCTTTTAAGGCAAAAGGGGTTACTAAAGCTTGGATATCTCTAAAAATATTCTTTCCAAAGAAGATGGAAGTCGCGTTTTCGCTTTAACGAGCTCCAAAAAGGTAGTCTGATCGTTGGCGATTGCAAAGAGTTTTTGACTTCCTTACTACTGCACACAGGTCGCTAACAGAGCTTCCTAGCGAGGCTTTTAACGTGGCATGACCACCTTCGCTGCGAGAAGAAGTGTGATTGTCGAAATGTTGGTGTAATTCTGTCCAAGCCCAGCTTCAATTCTTCTTCTTGGGGACTCCGGTTTGGAGGTAGATAAATGCAAGATAACATGTGCTTTAAACTCTATTACTCTGCAGAAGGAGATATATTTACTATTTATCTGTTAGATAAACAAATAAAATGACGCCAAGGCTTTCATTAAAACTTCAGGGGTTATCTAGTTACTAGAGCAACTGCTTGCAAAAGCACAAAATCCCTGGTGATCTTCAATTTTGTATATTGGTTACGTGTTATTTTGAATGTGTCGCGTTATCTATTTACATCTCGGATTTCTTATCTTATCTTAGTAATACAGTAATAACGCCAAGACAAAGAAGAGAATGCACGTGATGTGCATTTACAACACTCCCCCTCACTGCGTGCAGTATCTAAAATATATTTAGCAATAATTACTTAGGTGATCTTTACGACAGAACCTGGCTTGGTAAGAGCATCAGCCTGTTGATTAATGGTTGGCACATATTTAAAGTCAAATTGTCCACAATTATACAACTGTCGGCAATAATGATTCCGGGCATTCACATGGCGAGAGCGTTTGTGATTGTCGTGATTTTTGGTTAACGAGATTGCGGCCTGGTTATCAACAAAGACAGTGGTACATCCTGAACCTCTAACCTTATCGCATACTCCAATTTCTTCTAAAATATTGTGCATCCAGGCTATCTGTCGGCATGTTTCAGTGAGCGCAAGATATTCGGCTTCAGTGCTGGATAGTACAACATCTTTTTGAAGGTGTGATCTCCAGGAAATAGGACCACCTAGTCGAATAAGTAGCCCTGAAGTANCTCTGTGAGCGCAAGATATTTGGCTTCAGTGCTAGATAGTACAACATCTTTTTGAAGGTGTGGTCTCCAGGAAATAGGACCACCTAGTCGAATAAGTAGCCCTGAAGTAGAACATGCGGTAGATGGATCTCCAGCAAAGTCGGAGTCAGAGTATGCTTCGAGGAGAGGATTGAATTTTTTGACAAAAGTGATGCCGGCATCAGGATCCTTAGCAATATATCGGAGGACTCGCCTAGCAGCAGTAAGGTGCTCCTCAGAGGGATTTGTTAGGAAGCGAGCCAAATGATTGGTAGCAAAACAAACACCAGGACGTGTTTGATTAGCTAGGTACTGTAGGCCTCCAACTATCTGGTTGTACTCAATGAGGTATTTAGCTGATAATGGTTCATATGAGGGCTCCATATGGTGTTCCATAGGCTTAGCTGCTGGTCTACAGTCTGTAAGAAAATTTCTGGATAGCAATTCACGCGCATAACGGCCCTGAGAAAGTTTTAGATGGTCCCCTTGATGAGTTACATGGATTCTAAGAAACTGATCATTTGACACAATTTTAAAATTGTATTTCTCCTGAAGGACTTTTGCAAGGTTGACTATCTTCTTTTTATCAGGACCTAGGATTTGGAAGTTATCGACATGAAGTACGACGAAGAGATCCTTAGCTTTACTAGAAAATAGACATACATCAAATTCGGTGGGCTCGAGACCATGCTTCTGAAGTTCAGTCCTAGCAGCAACATGCCAAAGAGCCGCTGCCTGCTTCAGGCCATACAGTCCTTTCTCTAATTTGATAACCTTCCTATTTTGCTCGAAGCCTTCAGGCATGTGAATATATAAAACAACATCTAATTCTGGATTGAGAAAAGCTGAAGGAACATCGCCCTGAAGTCTATGCCACCCGAAGTGGTGGCCGAGTGCTAGAAGCAGTCTAGTAGTATCAGCTCGAGGTGTCGGAGCAAATGTGTTAGGATAATCAGAGCCTTTTTGTTGGGTAAACCCACAAGCTGTCCATCGAGCCCTATATTTATCTAGGGAGCTATCCGCGTGTGTCTTACGTTTAAATATCCACTTCCCTGTAAGAATGCTTCTACTTTTGGGTACCTGGTTACGATTAACTATGATAGCGGTCCCGGTAGAAATGAGAGATTCAAACTCAGCATCCGCTGCTATTTTCCAGTTTTCAGAGTCTGGACCCGTCATTTCTTCTTTGCAGGACTTTGGATTGATATATTGTGACACAGGGGCCACCGCTTTGCCGCTGTTAAGACGTTTATAGTCATGATGTCGAACAGACCGCCCGCACAATTTAATAGCCATTGGACCAGGAGGTGATGAAGGAGGGCTAGGCGAGTGTACTCGTTTTTGTCCTGCAACAGTTTGTGGGAGATAAGGCAGCATTGGCGTATCATATGTTTCGTCTTGCCCATCAAATGTTGGTAGAAAATTATTCTCAGGCTCCGTCAATACTACTTCCCTTGACTGATGATTAGATATCAGAGCTGAATTATCAGGTCGTTTTTGGCCAGCGTAAACAGGAGGTTCAACAGGCTGCATTAAAGTATCGTATATCTCAGGTTCATCTTGTTCATCTTGGTCGAATGATTCGTCACGAGACTCCTCTTGATTATGCATACTGTTGATATCAGCTTCATCTTGATCGTGAATATCGTTGTTGCTAGGCTCCCCCTGATCATGAGGACTGCTAACTTCAGGTATTTCATGTTCATTGGCGAGAGATGCTTCATTTTCGTGAGTGAGATCACTAGAAATTTCAAGCGGTAAAGATGTAGATGGAACTGGTAAGAAATCGTTTTCAGTGGTTGGTGGATTATGGAAACCAAGTCCTCCTCCAGAGTAGTAATCTTGAGGTGTAAGCTCTTTTAACTTGGCTACAGTAGGCCCATACATAGCATTTTCGTTGAATGATGCATGAGGTGTACAAAAAACTTTCCATGTTGAGCTTGAACGGGGAGTTTTGTGAGGGGTAAGAATGAGAGCGTTTTTATTGGTATTCGACTGAAATCCAACGAACCATCCAACTTGTGCTCGGGGATCAAACTTGCTACCTTTTTCGGGTTTGTTGAGNAGGAGTTTTATAAAGGGTAAGAATGAGAGCGTTTTTATTGGTATTCGACTGAAATCCAACGAACCATCCAACTTGTGCTTGGGGATCAAACTTGCTACCTTTTTCAGGTTTTTTGAGGGTTCGGTATGCTTTGCAACCAAAGCGAGGAAGGTATGTGAAGTCCATTATTTTATGATGAGCAATTTTAAGTGAATGATGAAAGTGGAGCGTAGGTACTTTTTTTGTGGTGAGGTTGTAGAGGCGATTTGTAAGAAATACTGCATGGTTAATAGCCCACGACCAAAAGAGAGTTGGAATACCTGCATCGATCAGGAGACAGCGAGCCCGAGTTATAATGACTTTATTTGCTGCTTCAGCTGGACCGTTTTGTTCCGGTTTGTATGGAGCAGAAATATCTTGGCAAATACCCTTTTGTCATGCAATTTCTTGCCACATAGAGTTACGCTGAATTTCAGATCCTCCATCTGAGAAACAGATTCGCATAGTTTTATCATATTGATTTTTCATAGCAGTGATCCAGTCGGCAAGTTTAATAGGGATTTCATCTTTTTTTTCTGCACCAAACCAGCAACGCATACGAGTCGTCGAATCAGTGATAATTACTGCATATCGTTGACGAAAAACATTTGGTTCCAGAGGACCAACCATGTCTATAAAGACTTCATCTAAAGCTTCTTAAGGTATGGGACGATTCTCACGTGAAATTGTACGTTGAGCCTTGCTAAGATGACATGCTTCGCAATGTGTCAACTCACTGGTATCTAATCCTCCAAGTCCTTTTGCAAAATCCTTTGTTTTTGATAATATTAATGGTCCAACATGACCGAGCCGTTGGTGCCATCTGTCGGCAGTGGAGCATTTTTTAAGTTTAGCTACTGCTGGTTTCACTATGGATGGGTTCTAGATAGTTGGCGCCATAATTTTTAAACAAGATTTATCGGTTCTTGTTGCTTTTGATAATGGAAGTACTATTGAAATATCACCCATAGCAACCAGCCAGAAAACAAGGGTGCGACAGCTATTTGAGATTTGTTCAAGAATTCCTTCTTTTCGATTTTCACAAATATTTGCAAGACGGAATGCTCGGCCTGCAGGAATGAGGTTGATGGAAGATTTGGGAGAGAAAAGAGCATTACTGAGTTTAAGGGTAAGATTTCCGAGTTTTATGATAGCGGTACCACCATAGTTGAGAGAAGACTTACGTACAGCTTGGTCAAATGTGAATGGTTTATCAAGCTTAGCTAAGTTGGTGAATGCGGAGCGATTATTGATGAAATGTCTGGATGCACCAGAATCCCATATTAAGGTGTCTTTAGTGATGGCGAGGCCAGAGGCACTTGCTGCAAGGGGCAAAGCTGTAGAATATGCTGTCATTGCGATTGTCCGTCCATCATTATCATCATCACTACATTGATCATTATAGGGTACCAAGGCATTTGCACGCCCATGTTTACTATGTTTCTTATTTTCACGTAGTTCGGGATGCTGGGCCCGACATTCTTTATTGGTGTGTTTATGTTTTGGATGAAGATAGCATTGGTCGTTAGNATTTACTATTTTTCTTATTTTCACGTAGTTCGGGATGTTGGGCCCGACATTCTTTATTGGTGTGTTTATGTTTTGGATGAAGATAGCATTGGTCGTTGGGATTGTTATCGCGAGCTGCTGCTGCAACAATTTGCAAATTAGCATCTATGGAAGCTTGACGGTTACCACAGACGGCTCGGAGTGTTGCCATCATTTTTTCAATTGGGGCAAAAGATTGTTAATCATTTTCTAATGCACCCGTTGCTCTCCACGTTTCAAGCCAGCTGGTATGGGCTGTTCCATGGAAGAACATGATGGATGCCATTCCTTCAGGTATGCCATACTTCATGTATGCCATACTTCATGGAATTTTCTGTCATCGATTCTAGATTTGCTGCTGCATTACGAAAGTTTTGAAGGCTTCTTTGGAAGTCATTGCAAAAATCTGTGGCAGTTGTAAATTTTGTGTTTAAAAGATTGCTGTAAGCATTTCTGTAAGGAATTGCTGCAGAAGGTTTATGCGTACTGGCAATCATGTCATATAGATCTTTTGATGATTGCGTATTATTGGATTCCGGCCTGATGCTGGGGTCAAGTCTGCGGAGGATGATACTGTAAGCCTGTAAGTCTTTTGTTGTCCAGGCTTCAAGCTGATNAATTGGATTCTGGCCTGATGCTGGGGTCAAGTCTGCCGAGGATGATACTGTAAGCTTGTAAGTCCTTTGTTGTCCAGGCTTAAGCTTATCGAGATAGTCATCATATTTCCCAGGATCTTTTTCAGATTCAGATTAAGTTGGTTCAAGAGGGGCTCTTTTAGATCGAATCCCTGGATGGTCGTGAAAGACGTATCCTACGAGGCCCTCATGAGCGAGAGCACCGCGGAGATCCGATGACCAAGTTGTGAAAGCCACATCGGCCTTGAGAATGATGGCAGAGGCATCGTTTTTGAAATGAGCCATGGTTGTAAGACAATGAATGTAACTAAGACCTGCTTTTAGAAGAANAAAATTGTGAAAGCCACATCGACCTTGAGAATGATGGCAGAGGCATCATTTTTGAAATGAGCTATGGTTTTAATACAATGAATGTAACTAAGACCTGCTTTTAGAAGAAAAACTTGCTTGAGGTTTGAGTATCGTTTGCCAGAGGTATTTGAACGCTCGTTTGATGCTTAATACTTTCTTAACAGTTTTTTTATCTTTTTTTATTTCGCGCTATACCGGGCTCATAACCTATTTAAAATAATAGATAGTTTAGCAGTGGAAATAAAGAGGTCTCATATATTCAATTCTGTATATTGGTTACGCGTTATGTTGAATGTGTCGCCTTATCTATTTACATCTCGGATTTCTTATCTTATCTTAGTAATGCAATAATAACGCCGAGACAAAGAAGAGTTTGCACGTGATGTGCATTAACAACAGCTTCTAGGTCTGCTTTTAAGGACATAATCCATCGCCGAAGAGATGAACACTCCAGGAATCTCATTCGTGCGCATATCAAAGCTGATGCGCTGAAGAAAGATATTCTCACAGGACTACGACAAGCAACAAGATCAACAAATATCAATTTAAAAGATATTTATAATGAAAATCGAATGTGGAAGCAATGGCAACTAAACGGAGATACACCGATTGAAGAGCCATCAGTGGCTTCTCGCCTGAAAGGCTGGCCAAGAAAGGAATCACACATTTTCTCTGCTTTTGAAGCCTCGGCACCAGGCAGAAAGAAGCTATCTAACACCACGCCGTATCTTGTTCAAGATAAGGAGAAAAGTATGATGGATATTGAATCCGAAGCTAGTAATCCTAATAATAGTGATGATAGTAACAGCCTAACTCACAAAATATAGTCCTGACGATCCATGCGCCACGCATTCGGTACTTCTGTTACAAAAGCATTGACTAATAATTATGATAATGAAGTGGAGTTATAGATCTAAAACGAACTGTATCCCATTGCCGTCAATTTCTCTTATTAGATACTAATGAAAATAATTTTTCATGGACAAGATATCTGTACAACTCATCAATAATCTGTGCACGCACGCACGATGAACGTTCAAAACCTTAAATACAGTGAAATTCCCCCCCCCCCCCGGCAAAATTAATCGAAATATGATAAATCAGGCATAACCAAAATAATCTTTTTGTGTGCTTAGCGAGGTTATGTACTGAAATATGCGCTTGTCGTGCTGGAAAATACCCATGTAGCGTCCACCGAGCAATTCCCTTTATTTGTTTATTTGTTTGTTTTTTAGTTTTTCAATTTAACGTCTGTCTAAATAAAGCCGTAGCCTTACTATTACTAATCCATATCTGGAAAAAGGACGCCAAGACTTACTGCTCTGGGCGGCACGAGTTAACAACTCCACAACTTACAGAATTTTTACTTCAATCTATTTACAGAAAGAAAGATGATTGTAGTTTCAACCTACTATTAACGATGACTTATATGATTTAATTAGTTAAGAAAACGTAGGAAATTTAAATTTACGCTACATGGTATCAGAAGAAATCCGACTTTGAAACAATTCGTGAGATATAGGACTAGACTTCAGGAGCTATCCCGAGGGTCTTGTGTCATGGAGAAGTTGTTAATTTTATATTTTGGACATATTTCAGAGAAAAAAAAATATATTTCCCTAAGCCATATTGTTAACTTTGAGGCACCTAAGTAACCACTAAGATAAAACTGGGCTTTGTCTGTCGTCCTTCTCGGGGGTCTTGGGATTTGAGGGGTAGGTCGGGTGCAGAAATTCATATTTATTTTGGTTAAGTTTAAGTACCTATTACCGTTCTACCCTATGTCGGCCAACGTGCATTAGTTTTTGTTACTAGTCTAATTTGAGCTACGCTCTCCACATTTAATGAATATTTTAGAATCTAAAGGATGTGGTTATATAAACTCAACTGCTTAACTTCCCTAGTATCACCGTTATCTGCATCCATCAACGTTCTACCCGATTGAGAATCAACCTTTATGACTTCCCAATTTGAACTTGAAAATCTGAAATGAATCTCGTCCTAACCCCTCGACGGTCTGCATAGATATTTTCAAGAACAATTTCACCTAATTTAACAGTTCTAAGATTAAATTGAAACCATCAAATACAAACAACCATCATAAAATCTTCAAATCATAGTTAATGAAATCACCAATACGTAACATTATCTTATCATTTAAAAAAATTTCAAAATAGAATGAATGTCTCATTCTCAAGAAAATCTTGCTAAAGACGTGTCGGAGTACCGTGCGGGAAATTATCCCACGATTCGAGCCGCAGAGAACTCGTTCGCTATTCCTTATTCAACATTGAAAGATCATGTCAATAAGCGTCACAAGGTTTCCAGCCTTTCATATCGCCAACGCTTATCTCTTGACCAGGAACAGTACTTGGTCAACTAGATTTCAGAATTTGCAGCAGCCAAAAACCCACCTAGTCACGTACGAGTCTGGGAGATGGCACAAAAGATTTTAAAATCTCAAGGAGATGGCGCTCTCGGTCATCAATGGGTAAGAAAATTTCTTCAGTGGAATTCTTCTGTTCACACGACTCTAGCGAGTTCTCTTGAAGGTGCTCGGATTGAGGGTGCTTCATATAATGCAATAAGCAAACATTATAACTCTTTCTACGAAGTCAAGCAAAGATTAGAGATTGGAGACGAGGATATCTGGAATGTCGATGAAGTAGGATTGGAGCAATTACAGTCGAGTTCGAAGATCTACAAACCCACCAGCCTTTTTTTCAATGATAGCTACTTCCTTATTCTCAATATGGTGTATTTTTATGTTATCGAGATGCCTGTATTTAAGTATTCTTTATTTTTAAATGTGAGTCTTTGTTAAATTGATTTTTCTCAACTGTCATATTTAATTTACCGAATCTCTCAACTTAAAAGCATATCTGACTTTTAAAAATTCTTGCCAGAAATGAATCGACTTATCCTGGACAGGCATTCAAATATTCAGTGGGAAATCTTCTGCAAGTTTTTAGCTAGTTCTAATAATAAAATATTACATAAATTTATATAGAAATTTAAGAGGTTTAATACTATTCTTGCTCATCTCTATGTAACGTAAGAGATCGAATATCTTTTTCTCTCTCTATAGAAAATATATTTTTCGAATGATAAACAGTATATCTAAGTGCTAAAGAATGAAACGCTCCTGGAGCCAGCACAGAATCAAATTGGGAAGTCACATGGGTTGATTTTCAATTAGGTAAGGCGTTAATAAATTATATATTCTATAAAATTACACTCTGTGATTTATATAGCATGCAAATGAGGTTTTCTATTGGTTGGACGATCTAAGACAAACTAACCAAAATAATGGAACTAGTGCACGTTGGCCGACATAGGGTAAGACGGATAGTAGGTACTCGGGCTTAAAGCGTCTATGGTAGGCGGCAAACTCACCATGCTCTCCGGAGTATTTAACCTCGCGCGAATCGAACCGTGATACCAAAAAAACAACTTCTGCGACCTTCTGACCCGGAGTGATGAGTGATGCTGCATAACTTTATGTCAACGCGTTATTTTCACAGGGGCAATATATACATCGTGTTTCTAAATTCTAAAATATCACACCTTTTTTTGACACGTATCTGGTCAAAATTCTTCATACACCTCCCAAATATATTTTTATCAATTGTTAAAGACTTAAAAGCAATTCAATAAGCTTGCAGTTAAAAATAGGATCTAACACTCGATCCGAAGAATCTTCTTCAATATAAATTGTCCCAATTCGCAAGTTGCTTAGTCAAAGCCCCGGTCCTCAATGAAGTTTAGTGCTGGTCGGTAGGTGGCAGGTGAGCCTGAATTTTTTTGGTGTCAAGCTTGAACATTCCAGATCCGTTTGTGACATTGGGGGGACCTTTGATATTTGTAGAGCTGATAATCTTACACCACTTAAACTATATATTCACTTCGTCTCACGGATGATCATATACATGTTAATCAATGTGCGGAATTTAAGCGAAAGTGGACTTAACTAATTTTATATACGGTGATTTAATTGATATTTGCGATTGATTATAATTGGTTGTAAAATGAACTCTACAACATCTAACGCCCCTTAATTCGGCCTTAGAAACTCGGGTCGAACATGGATACATTTGACTAACAAATCCGTGAACTTAAGTAATTACAAAATTTTAGTTTTCCAACCCTACCACTGATTCGCGTCGCACTGTTAAAAAAACCTTTGATGACCAAGAAGGCGAGCCATGTTGATGCTATTACACTAGTACTTTGTAAAAATGGAATGATATATCACGACGTTCTGCTTAAGCTTTCTTCATAACAATTCTTTTCTTACTTTTGGTACTTAATTTTTTATCGTCAAACATTTACTTAAATTCAACGCAAATTTACCGAGTGTCCAGGACTTACTCAAAATGAGGGTTATAAGTACAATAAAACATGCCGCTTAAAATTACATACAACACTGTGTAAAATTATCCGTCTAAACTTGATAGCACCTCAAAAAGCATAGATTATGAATTAACTATCCCAAACTCTTGGCATTGTCTGCAACCGTTCTCTCCGCGTGAGATCTACCATAATTCCGTCGATCTCACGATAAGCTCTTGTTTCCCTAAGCTTCTCGGGAAATCTCGTAGCATCAATTGAGCGCTGATAACAACCTAAAGTAGCGAAATTATCAAAATGCTTCGTTGCCTTGCCTACTAGGACTTAATTATCAGTCTTATCTGTAGGTGATACATCATCTTCAAAGCTCAAATCACACCACAATATTTTCTCTTGTTACCACATTAAAGCCGACCGCCACTGGTCATTATCACGAAGCCACTGTTACTTACATTCGATGCCCCAACGGCAATAAACCTTGCACCGATTGATTAAGTAAAAAAAAAAATGATTAACAGCTTTGTATCGCTCGCTTATGATCGAGTAGCGTTGTCAGCTCCTTCTGATGAATCACGCAGATCTGTAGCCAGACAAAAGATTCCGGCAAGAGTATCTGATTATGCCCTACCAATGAAAAACTGATGTTCGGCTGTATAGGAAATAATATCTTAATAAGATGTACGTTTCTTGTGTTTAAAATCAGTTGTAATAAGAGACCTGGTATTTAAACAAACTCGAAAAACAAGACTATGATGACGTGCGAGCTTTTCCATTTGGTGCGCATTTCGGAAGAGAGAAGTTTATTTCTGACGGTAACAGCCGGTATCCTGAGCACAGTTGTAGTAATACGTCAATGGGAAAGATTGCGGTCTTATCTTGAGGCGAAAACTGTTGTAACCAACAACTGAAAGTAGTTGCGCAAGGGGCTATGTGGCCTCGTCGACGATATCGTAGTTAATGCTACAGACATTACTTTGGTCTAATCGATTCAGAAAAGTTGAGGGAGCCGCAACCGCAACCGCAGCCGCACCAAAACTTAAACCAAGCTCAAATTTTGATAGATAAGGAACTAGTTTCCAGTTCTCTGCTTGGTCAACTAACGAAAACCATGAGTTAGATGTTGACCGTTTGTGCTTCTCGCCATGACGTCAGCACGTCTTAAGTCGTTGCCCATTCTTCATATCGAAGAACCCAACACTGGCAGACTGGTGACACTTACTAGTATTGAACAGAAGAAGACATCTAAAAGCATCCATATTTAGAGCAAGTCCCTTTAGATAACTAATTATATCTACTATTTGTTTTTCAAGATGGAAAAAACTCACATTGAGGGTCACGTAGTGAGGATTTAGGGGTAGCATTAAAGACTTACTAATGTCAGAATATTTTGTAGCAACGTTAAATGACCTCAGATAGAGAATCAGTTTGAACGCGTAACTAAGTGTAGTTGTGAGTAGTGACCAGGAATGAACATAAAGCACATGACCGTTTAATAATAGAGAGAATAATTACGGGAACGCTTTCCTAATCTTCTGCCCCTCCCATGTGGACATCTTCGACAAAGTAGAAGAGGAAATTATTTTCTTACATAATCAGAGCCGTAATGCACCGGAATTTTTGAGGCCCCATTTAGGGCTTCACAAAATTTGGTTGACATATTGCTAGCTGTAAAGTGATGTGATGTGATGTGATATCAAGAGAATCGGGATATTATTTGAAGTAGGCTACCAAATTTTAAAGATGTTTGAAGCTCCTCATGACTGCTGTATATGTAAACTTGATATATAACCATATATTCACTTAATATTTTCGAAATTGAATAAAAACTAGCAGAGGACCTATGATCTAGATAATATGCATGGTTTGGCAATATTTTTGAGGTTCTCTTTATTGGTTCTTGTGATTAAACCAAAAGAATTGACAATCAATGCCTCCTATAGCACATATAATCTTGGTACAGGCCCTATATTCTTAATATTTCTCTGTTTTTTGGTTATCCTAGATATAGAACTTTTTGGAGCATTAGCAAAGCTAGATGGGACAGGAATTCCCTTGTGTTACCTCTTTATCGGCGCTTAGAAAGACCTTGAAGCTTCGAAATTTGAATTATGGAACTATCAGAACGGCTTCAAAATCCAAGATCTTTTAAGAATTCCTTAGAAACTTGAATAACTGTGGACTGAGTCGAAATTTATTCTTCGCGACAAAGACAAATTTAAAATCTCGGCGGTCGAATACCCCCATTTTTGGAATGGATCCATTTCGACTCGATTTATCAAAAATATGACATTGAATTTCTATATTTCTTTTTAGTGACTGTAAATAGTCAATAAAATGTGAAGATTTAGCTTCAATGTCTTTACTGTGAAACCAACCAATGGCAAAACCTTATGTACGAGAAAGTTACAGTTAAATGAAAAAAAAGTTGTTCACAAAAATGCAGCAATTTTCAATGTTGTTATGAAGTCATTAGAAACATTCTCAAGCTAGCCTCAGTGCTAATGGTTTCATGAGATTCCTAGATTTTGGATTGAAGGATAACCAGTACAGTAGTCTTAAGCTATCGATAACCGATTTCAACTAAATGTAAGGGTGATATATGGTTCTAGTATGAAGATTTTTTGAGTGAAGGTTCTTAGAGTAGATGTACAGGTACAATTAAGGAGAAAAGTGGGAACTATGACTAAGCGATCAAGTCCCAACCATGCGTCACCGGTCACTTTCTATTTATTCTCTAAGACAAAACGTTAAGACACCGGTCTCTTATATTTCGTTGGGATGGCGGACTTAGCAGATCTATCGCTTGGTAATTGTAATACAGCTGCGAAATCCCAGGTAGCATATTAATTCTACTTTGCGTTAGGTTAAATGAGCGTGGCAATACATTTTATCGCGCCCGACTTTGGCGGTACCTTGGAATAGCTCAATATCGATTAGTAAATATATGCTTCTAAGCAGGGAGGTCTCGGCCCTTTCCAGTATAGCATGCTGAGTCTAGTGAGACTACAACAGTTTGCATGCAGGCACCAAAAATGCCAAAATAAAAAAGGATTGTACTTTTTCAAATGAAAATCTAAAGACGTTAGATACTCTACTCAAAGACGACTAAGATTTATGATAAATCAATCAAACAACGAATGGACGGTTTATGATAGATACTAAGAAAACATTGAGTTATAGCAAAAATTTTAATGGACCTTGGGTGACTAAAAGCCCCTTATGCTACAGTACACGGATGGGAAAAACCGAGAAAGAAAGAGAATTGCTCTTCTTCGATTCGAGAGCGATGGCCCTTGCGCATTTTTTTTCCCGTTGATAAAAAGCAAATATGTATAAAAGGTGAACGACAGCTATAATATGCAGTCCTTCATTTGGGAACAGGGTTTCGTGCGTCTGAGCATCCATATGTCAGAAGTTTAAAATAAAACCTAATTATAATGAATATAATTATAGTAACATTACTGAAGGTATATGGAAGCTGCTATGACAAGTCAGTATTAATCAGGGGCTCCCCAGAAATGATCGTCCTTGTCCACGGGGGTGCTATGGTTCCTGAGCATGACGAGCATAGTCTAGCCAGTGAAGTGTATTTAGTGGATTTGATCTAACATCCGCGGACTACGACTTGTGCACAGCCGGCCACCAGGACAGACAGACAAACATCCTGTACACGATCAATCGTCTTTTGTTTCATTGTGGAAAAACCACTCCGGCTCAAGCATTTACCCTAGCCCATGCTATATGAATGTTTATGAGGGACAAGGGTTAAAGTTAATGCTTGTACCGGAGAAGTTCGGACGAAGCTCTCAAAAAATACACACGAGTAGTGAGATGCCTGATTGCACCATGCTTATTTACACCACATCTTACTTTTCATACTGTTGTAAATACGGGAAAATCGAACGACCGTTTTTTGAAAAAAAAAGCTGGACACAATTTTAAGTTACCGAGTATTGCGTGACGCCTGTCATTATCCAGTCCATAGAGTTGAATAACAAATTAGGGTTGCAAGAATCATTGAATTAAATAGATCTCAGAATTCTAATCTCTCCTACACGGTTCTTAAAACCATAATCGCAAAGCAGCCATAGAATGATATGATTAATTCAAAATTAGATATTAAAGGAAATGCCATCAAATTGGGAATACACGCTCATAGACAGCCAGGTCTCTTTGGAGTGTGGATATGTGTACTTGTGATCCAATCAATGTAAATGCTCAGAGTTGCAAGTAAAGTTGTGGATCAATAAACTTTTGAATTAGTTTGGTGCTGTACCACCATACCAGCTTTTTACATATCTAAAATAGTAAGGAAATTATGAATTACCAGTAGTGTAGATAAATTTCTTTAGTTTTTTCCCTCGTTACGTTTTCAACCAATATTTGTATGAGCCAACATAGTAACTGACACATTCTCACAACGTTAAATACTGAAGGGCCTCACTAGATTCAAAATTTATATGCAAATTATCGAATTAATTTGTGCATACCTTGGCTATTTAAAAATTAGATGAGATATTGAGTCAAATATCATTCAGCATAGAAATACTACCACATCTCGAGACAGGGTTGTGTGCTTTATGGGCAAGGCAGGAATTAACAAGCCTGGTTGCGTCGAGCATCTTAATGAAATATTCTCTTTTGCTATTGTTTTTCTTAGCCTGTGAATGATGCTGTAGGTATCGTGCATCATGGAAAGGATGCTGCAAGAGAAATAGAAGTATTTGTCATAGGAGAAGAGTCATTTTGACGTTAACCACAAATAGTCGAGTAGAGAAGAAGCTATTTCCGTTTAAGTGGCGCAGAATGTTGAAAAGAGGTGATTGAAATGTAGCATATTTGGGATCATTTATAATTCCTGATATAATTTGAGGTCCATATTGTAATTTCCCTTCAAGGCTGGAAGTTTTATGCTACAAGGCTGGCTAGTTTGCTACTGATCAGTCCTAATTGGTTACCTGGCTGGGTCCTTTCCGAAATCATAATACTTAACCTACACAAATCATCTCTCTCTCTCCTCCCCTCCCCTTACAGTCAATTCAGCCTCCTCCTCCACTTTCCTCCACCTCCCTGTATTCTCTCCTGACAACTAAATGTCTTCCCGCTCAACTTCAGTTTTCATCTTAACTCCCTGTCATTCTTTGGAAGACTCCGTCGTCTATCTTAATTAACTTCTTTCCCATATCCCCTTCCATTCTCTGTTCGACTCAATACATCGCTTGCCGTCGATGCCTGGGAGAAAGGCTTAATACTAGTTGGATGGATATCGGGTTACCTTCGGCCATTACATCTCGCTGCTACTCCCTCGCCTCTAGTGTATTCCCTTGTCATCCGTTTCTACCTCTTTAATTCCAGTTCTGCTTACAATCTTTCCCCTATTGGTACGGCCCAATACCATTTGTCCCATAGTGGGGAAGAAAGAATAAGGAGTAGGTGAGTCTTTCGATCAATCTCAGATATACCATATTACAGGTTATTATTTTCTGGTAATAACTATTCCCGAAAATCCACCTAACTTTATCAGCTGCCAGTTGCATGGATTAGTGTCGACGGCCGATCTCCAAACTCGATTTCTTCGACAACATATAATCCCAGCTTGAGGAGCTCTGGTATCAAGGTTTGAAGGTCTGAGCCTCTTCGTTTGGAAGCTAGTTTAAAGTTTTACCAGCTCGCCAACTTACGCTCAGTCCTCCAGCTTCCCTCCCATCTCTCTTAGACCCAGCCAATCCTGTCGCTTTACTTCCTGCCTGTGGGCCCTGCTGGTCCGACAAATTTTTGCCTGTGGCAACCAATACACGATCATCTCTCAACTTGATTCATCGCTATCGCCTACGTATCTCGCTATCTAGTCATTAAAGTTTAAATCGTCTTCGTCAGCGAATAGTATTACATTCTATTACCTCCTCGGAGCCTGCTTTAGATCGGCACGGCTCTCCGCAAGCTCCACGTTCGTCACTGAACGCACACAATTTTGTGTGTCACTGGAGCTGAGTTTAAACGGGGCTATATACTAAAGCGCCAGAACATTGGATAAGATCACGAGCTTCGAATAAAAGTTTTCTACTGACTTGCTTCGCCGGAAGCATGGTACCTAATTCACCGCGCTTGAGAGTTCTTTCAGGTACGTTCCTAAGTAGTTATCATAATGATCATTTTCTTTTTCATTTAGGTACGCTGCCATTTAATAGGCAGTCCTCTTCACTGCATCATCTTCTGAAGTCAAGCTGGTCGCTACTGACTCTAGCTATATCTAAGTTCTGTTACTATGAAAATTCAATTTGCTACCAACTCTCTTCTATTTTTTCAAGTAAATCTATGATCTATTCTAATTCGAAAGTTCATTTTCAGTTGGCGGGAATGCAGTATCAGCTTTTTTATCATGGCGACTTCAAGCAACCAATGCGTGTGACGTGACTCTAGTATGGAAATCGGGATTCGATGCAGTTTCTCAGTATGGAATCTCATTCAAGTATATCAGTCATACCTTTTTAATTATGCACAGATAACTTAGTCTATAACAGATCTACAACTTTTGGAAACGAGAGATTTAAGCCTCGACACGGTATGATGAATCCTGACAATATCAATTACTTATCCTAACTGCTAAATAGTTGTGAAATTACCGGAAGATGTTGCTATTCAAAATAAGGGAGCCTTTGACTATGTTCTACTTTGTGTCAAAGCATTACCAGATGTATATGACATGGCTTCAGTTATTGAGTCTGTTGTAACTCCGAAACATACCTGTATTCTCGTTAACACAACGCACACTCTGGGGATCGAAGCACACTTAGAAACAAGGTTTCCTAGTAATGTTGTTTTATCGCTCGTTTGCGCCGCTGAAATTACACAACTAGGTACTAGTGAGTTCGAGCATAGAGGATCAACCGAGATTTGGGTAGGACCGGTTAACAGGAACTCTACGGTTTCAGAGTCCTCACAATTAAGTATGGCTGATGCGCTTGCGATGACACTAGGGAGTGGCCAAATTGAATGCCGTGTATCTGAAAATATCCGACAGCAGCAATATGAGCGAATGATAGGGTAAGGATAAATTCTCTTCCTGCTGTGCCTTAACTAATTAGCTTCAGCCCGATAGCATTTCATCCTCTCAGTGTTGTTTTCGATACACCATCGCACGCTTCTTTAATAGAGAAGGTTGGTGTGAGGGTTATGATACAAGAAATATTAGATGAGTTACTCTCGATTGCAACCGCACAGAAATGTACTTTTGTTCCAGATTTTAAGGAAAAAATCATTGAAGAGATGATTCGACCGGCCAGCTTTAATAGTATCATGTTTCAAGATTATGCGGCAAGAAGGCCAATGGAGGTTGAAACTTATCTGGGCTCACCCATAAAGCAAGCACAAATAACGGGTATACGAGTTCCCAGGATTGAGACTATTTACGCCATACTCCATAATTTAAATATAGCCAATCAACAAAGAAAAGATTATCCCACAGCATCTCCTAATTTAAATACATCTAACACGAGAGTGTCAATGGCACCACCAACATGTCGAGTAATGAATAATGGGCATGTAAATGGATCTACACTTATTCCTGGACAAGCCGGAAGAGGTAGAGGTAGAACCACTTCAATGAATAGTCCACAACCTTCAGTAACACGCCGAGGTCATCCAACAAATGGAATGAATGGTATACCATCTAACGGATATATGAGATCGATATCAGGGCCTAATGGTCAACAAACCCAGCGTAACCCATCTAGGAGAGGATCAATGGAAGGTAATGATCTAGAAGAGTTCAGTCATTTAGTTTTGTTTGATGACATTCCGGAATCAGGAGAGAACGGATACACGGTCGAATTATCTCAAATTGCGTTGCGAGAACGTGAACTAGCCCTACGGCAGCGTGAGTTGGCTTTAAGAGAACAAGAAATGCGATTGAAAGCCGGTGGTATTGCGACACGAGGCTCTCGCCGAGTACAAAAGCCTCCATCAATTAGAAATGCTGATTTTGATGACGATGATGATGATAATTATGTTGATCCTGCTGACGGACCTCTCTCATTACCTCTAATTGATCCTGATAGTTTTGATATGATGAGCCTCACATCCCGTAGACATCGCAAGGTGATACCAAATCAAAGAGAGATTCGTAAAAACCCTGGAATGGTCGATATTACCCCTTCAGTGCGACGATCTAATGGATTTGGCCTTCGTCATGGCTTTTCTAGAAATCGTTCTAGTGCAAGAATTATGAGTCCTTCACCGGGGAATCTACATTTGGACCTAATGGACGATCAGTTAATAGGTTACTCATCCAATCGGTATGGTAACGTAGATCGTGCACAAATGGGACTCGAGTCAAGATCTAATTCACTGACTGCGACTCGCTTGGATGAATTACAAAACAACGGGCTCATGCCAGGAGTCTTCACTAATCAGCGAAGGAAAAGTAATTCACCCGGTGTTGCAAATAGTCCAGCTCTAAGCAAGGCCGGAAGCCGGAAACCATCCCCACCTCATGGTCAATCAGGAACACATTCTAGCGGCAAACCCTCACCGTCGGGAGTTCCAAGACAACAAATTCCTCGAAATCCGCCAGTGCCAGCTAAATCGTCTCCACCTCATCAAATAGATCAATATTCAGGAGTGAGTGCTATCCCATCTCATGGCTCCATAAATTATCAAAATCCTACGGGCAATGCGAATGCTAGTGTGGGTAGTTCTGAAATTATTAATCACGAATCTGAACCGTCTGTTAATAATAATCAAAGCAATCTCGGAAATCGACCACCAATCGGAGTCAGATAAAATAAACGGAGTACTCGTAGAGTCTTTCTAAAGCTTAGTCGACTGAAGCTAGTAGCCCAGACTTCGGGAGTTACTTATAATCTTGGCACTCTATTTAGATCGAGATCGTTCTTATTAAGATCTACGATTATGTAATCCACAGGCTGATATAGCGAATTTATTAACTTTCAGTTTCAGCGAATGAAGAAATTGAAAAATCTAAGTTAAACTTCAGCAGACCTTATCCTGATCACTGAGAAGTTCTGGCATTATGATCTAGCGTAATTGATCACCAGTTGTTACATTCATGGATTATGATTGACAAGTACGAAAAATCAGTATACTGAACGAAATCGAATACTTAAAACTAAATTACCTTGGAGCAAAACTTACAAAATTTCATGTGCGCTTCTTAAATATAATTTCTACCTGACCGAAGAAAAGAATTACGTTCCGAGCGTGCAGCCCTAGGTGTTTTGGTATGTTTTTTTAAAGAGATATTGTAATTATGAATTTTAGTGTGGGCAATAGCAATGGGGTAGGGTTCGGTTCTAGGGGCGTACGGAATATGCTTTTATTATTAATTAGGGACGTTTATAATGTGTGTAGGAGATCGCTTGGAGGTATCACGGTTATGGTCAAAAAAAACGTCTTACAAAGGACAATATGATCACCTGTAGATTCCCTACTGTGTTGACTGTTAGAATCTAAGTCTCGTTCAATCTGAGGCTGAATTATTAACCAAGAAGAATTTGCGATTACCTTCAAGTACAGATATGGTAACTCTTCCGATTTCTGATGGTTTATCTCATAAAACTTGAATCTTTTGAATGACTCAATTCGTTCATTAAACTTCTAATTTAAATGAATTCTAATAGACAGAACTTAAAAAAAGAACTTTCTAAATTATATTTCCATTTAGGGTTTCCCCATTGAAAGGTTTCTTTCCTTTGCGAGCTTTACGTCGCTCTTGTCTTTGTGTAGATATCGGAAATCTTTTTACAGAATCGCAAACATGGCACTTTTTAACAAGGATGTCTGCCCAAGGTTTTTTACCCCCTTTACTCTTATTTTCAATCAAATTGCTGCAAGTTGATCCATCGATCAAAATGGTAGAGCAAGATTTACAAATTGAATGCTTTATTTGCGGCGATAACCGAATCTGAGTTTTTAAACTCACAGCTCGAAGCTCTGAGACTAACTTACGTGAACTATTCAGTGTTGTAGTCGCAAGCCTTAATGAAGAATGCAATTTGAGAGTTCTATTTGTATCATGCTGATCTTGTGAAATAATATTTTCTTCTTTTTCTTCGATTCCATCATTTTGAAGCGCCTCAGTTAAGATATCTCCTTGTTTCAAATAATTTGATGCAATTACTTTTACCACATCATTTTTAGTGGTATTTTTTGACAATTGTACTGTATTTAAATTAACATCAATATCTTTTTCTAAATTGTT
Source organism: Oidium heveae (assembly GCA_003957845.1). Lineage (NCBI taxonomy): Eukaryota > Fungi > Ascomycota > Leotiomycetes > Helotiales > Erysiphaceae > Oidium > Oidium heveae. Next base: position 28,743 of record QVIK01000457.1, read on the forward strand.
GGTCTCATTTCGAGACTCCGTGTCTAATTTAGAGTAGTTGTTGCGAATCTTCGGCTCCTCTTCATTTTTTGGGTCGTTGGGTGTAGCAATTGTGGCTAAATAGACTGCTGCTTGGTACAGGTAAGAAACTCTACTGTAAAGTATTTTATTCGGAATACTAGAAGAGCGCTTAGATGTTTTATTTTTGGCCTTGGACATAATATTTTATTTATCTTCATTAGCTTTTAATTTTTTAACATTATTTTGGTAATGGTATATTCTAGCCCCCTAAAAAGAGAAATTTAGCTGTTGAGCCTCTAGCCGTTACAAGTTAGTGTTATGTCAGCTGATCTTTAGCCGAACAAGGATTTTAGATGTTTACAAAGTGATGAACCAGTCGGCGCAGGATAGTCATAATTGATTACAACTTAATACTTTCATTCTAACATGAGAGCTCTTCCCATGATGTCTGATTACGAATCATCTCGAACCCTACAATACCAAACAAACTTTTGAAGAGGTTCCTGATATTATTCATTTAATTAATCAATTATATTATCCATTATAAGTTTCATCCTTCACTCATTAAATCCACCGCTATCTAATAAACAAATTAATCTGTGGTATCGTGCTATTTAACCAATAACTTGATACTTGTCCTTAAAAGTACAGAAAACTGTTGAAAAAATGTGAACAGCTTTTGTTAAAGCCTCGAATATTGTCTATTCCAGAACGGCACAAAAATGTTGCTAAATTAACATCTTACGCTTCGACTTCCTCGTATGCTTGGATTGAAGCTATAATCAGGTCAGTAGTATAAGCTTAATGAGGTAAAAACCAAAGAGTTGATGAAATTATTGTCAATCATGGTACCTTGTTCCACTAATCCTGTAATTATTTTCTTTTGTTTTCACCGTCCTCTAACTCGGTTCTTACTGTTTATCTTTTGGCCAAATAATTTTCGAGGCTATGTTTAAATGTCTTAAACGATTTTCTTCGAGTACTTGAGGAGCCTACAAACCTCAATTAATTCTATTACATAAATTATTTACCCTGATTGATTTTTTTTCAATCAAATTTCCACTTAGATGGAAAAGAGCTTTCAGGGAGTGCAGCGAAAAGAACAGTCCCTACTAAACAACCAAATTCTGAGCCATCATCAATGGTTCGTTTCCAACCAGGTAAAATCGGGAGTAGAAGACTCCAGTAAAAATATTTTTTGAGTTTTTGGTTTCAGCGGCATTCGGTGCGCGTGTCGGATCAGAGGAGTTTCTTTCTGACAGTAACAGCCGGTATCCTGAGCATAGTTATAGTAATACGTCAATGGGAAAAATCGAGGTTTTGTCTTGAGGCGAAAACGGATTTGAACAAACTACTCTCTTGTTCAAACAGAGCCAAGATGCCCCCGAATTATTGTGGCCTCCATTATGATGCTTTTCGTTTGAGAAATATATCACTTGCTAATATTCAGTCACCCCATTTAGTCAAATACTAAGCGCCCTGCCTACCTTTATGTAACTTAATGAACTAATAACTCGCTCCTCAATGCTCTCCTTTTTTAACATCTTTCCATATGAATTCAAATGTGCAGAAATATGTACTATTCGTCATTATTGAAATCTCTTCACTTCCATTCTCATCGTTCAAAATCGATGTAATAATATTAATTACTTTTCTGTGATAAAACTGGCCTCACACTCGAACGCCAACATACACTTCGTCGAAAAAAAGAACACGTTCTAAAGCCCCCACCCTATTCACGGATATGATTTAGGGAGGTCTTATTTTACTGTCTAAATATCATTACGTTTACCCTGTGGCTCTATGTCGGAAGGAACATGGCTCGGTCGGAAAGTCAAACGTATGAAATTTCCATGTTTTTTACTAGATCAAATACTAGTGACTATAAAATTACGGACCCAACTTCATATCTCCATTATTAATTCTCTTCAATTCCTTTGTCAACGTTCACACAGCTCTTCTGGATCGTAGCGTGCTGCATTGGAAGAGAACGGAAAATTTTGCTGTACTCATCATTACTGATAATCAGAAAATCAGCAAATCCAGACATCCAGACATTTGGAGTATATCTGCCAACGGATCTCATTCTCCGGACGATTTGGAAGAGATGGTTGCACTCATTGATGCTTTCCCGACTTCCAATGAAGTCGTTGAGATGAGGCACAATCCTTTTTTGAGCGACAAGCCGAATTGCTGGGGCTTCTTTAGTCAACCGCCTCAATACCTCGCGGCGAATCCGACCAGATCTCAGACGGAACACGCCAAAATATGCTATGCCGCTTCCATTCTTGGAGATCAAGCCCTTACTTCGGTACGAGACTATTACGACAAATCGAGTGGACGCTTAGTGCTACCTCATATACCACCCTATGACAGCACTATAATACTCTCCTTTTTTACTTGAGCCGCACATAATGGGCGTATTGTTAACTTGTATTTACCTGTTACATAGGTAACGATATCAAGTAAGTCCCTGTATTTATTTTAGACAGACGTGATCTAAATAATCAGTTACATTATTGAATATTTCAGAATAATTAGTCATTTTTTTGGATAGAATTTTCATTTTAGTTCTGCTTCCTGCTCGGTGAGAAAATACAATACTTCAGACGGGTATTCAAGTCATTTCTGGAACTTAGAATTAGCCCAAAATTGATTTTTATGGATAGGGATCAAGTACAGAAAAGTGAATCAGAGGAGATGTTTCTAAATGTATCAAGTTTACTACATATGGTATGCCAATCAAAATATACTTGAGAAGTGCAGGAGTGTGGTTGGGTATGATGACCGGGAAGACTTTCAGGCTATATGGTAGAGAACTATTCAATGGCGCTCAGTTAATGGGTATGAAACATTTTAGGATGATTTCAACATCGGAGACTCAAATAGTTGAATTCGGTATTATACGATGCATCTCGGGAATGAATAGCTGAGAGAGGGTTAGAAGGAACCTCTTGAAGCATGGACAGAAATATAAGAATCTACACTTTGGCATACGTGTCACCTCTCGAGCAGAGGACGAACAAGCGTAAATTAAGCTATACCCTGGTGGCAAAAACAAGAGTAAAGGGGATCTTGAGTTTTCATGGATGAATATGGATTTGATAACGGAGAGATGAAGTTTGGTTAGTAATTCTAAAGTCAATAAAACTAGATCTGGTTAAAAAATGGATATTTCACAAGTTTGGTTTTCCCACGGGGCAGGATCAGTATGTTCCTTCCAACATAGAACCGCGGAGTAAACGTAATGATTTTTGGATAGTAAAATAGGACCTTTCTTCTTAGTTACATCTGTGAATGTGATGAGGACTATAGAGCGCTTTATTTTTCGACAAGGTGTATGTCGGCGCTCTAGAACGAGGCTAAGCACGCGGCAAATGATCATAGAATAGAACTGAACAGATAAGGCCGAATAGGGAAGGATTCGTTAATGCTGATCCCTAGGTCAGAAGGCAAGCAAATATGTATTTGTGAACGAGTCCACACTGCTAGTTCAACCCACATTTGTTGAGGCTCATAGAAGGTTTTTTTTTTTTTTTTTTTTTTTTTTTTTTTTCAATCAGTTCAAATAAGCAAATTATCAAAGTACATAGCGTTTTCCGTAAAGTCGTCACTTAAAGCCCCCCTCCCTACCCCATTGAGCGATGAGGTTTTTCATTTTTTAAAAGGAGGGTGGGGGGGGCGGCATGTAAGGAAAGTGAATCGGATCTACTTTGCGGTATTGATGGCTAGCAGAACCATTTCAATGACTGTAGAATAGCTTTTATAGGTCAAGAGAATAATGAAGTCTAATGAAACCATGTTGATGATAAATCGAAAAAAAAAAAAAAAAAAAAAAGTCAAGAGAATATTTCACTTAAGCTTATTGATGTTAGAATTTTTTTTTTTTGCAAATGAATTTTATTACATCATTCAAGTCAAAACGTACGATTTTCAAAACTTCTTCGTCTTATTCTACCGGATCTGTGAAGATTTCTTGCTTAGTCAGCGATTATTAGTTAACTGCTACTCTAATACTTTTCAAAAGAATCCATTTAAATCAAATAAAAATTTCTCGAGCTTTAAGCTCTTGTTATTGAATCCGGCTATGATTTTCAAATAAAAAAAATATTCGGGGATGATTGTGAAAGATAAGAGCCGATATGTTTATGGAACTCAGTAGTTTTTTTGGTGGTATTGAGTTAATATTCGCCTTGGAAGTGAGTATTATGACAGTACTTGTTCTAACGAGTGTTGCTTACAAGTCCGAGAGATCAAATTGGTCAAAAGCGATCGTTTTGATTTGGATTATGTTTTTTAAACACTATTTGGTGATTTGGAGTACAAAAATCGATGGGGATGAAGAAGTCAGCTAGCTGTGTGGTTGAATGTTATAAAATTGAAATGATTATTTATGTTCAATGCCCTACATCATAATGAAGAATTATTCATCTTATTAATTTTACACGGTAATATACTAAGATTAGTTACTCATTACGTGTTTTAGGATTTATTTAGTGTGAAGCAAGGTCACGGTTTTCACCAGATTTAATAACTTCCCATTAAAATACTAAAATATATTGCGTTCCGATGGCTTACGACGAATAAAACGAGCCTGTTTCACACTGATATGTGTCAGTGCAAAATCTAGCTATTCAAAGACCACAAATTTTCATTAATTAACTCCCCTATCCTCGAAGGGTCAAACTGTAGATCTGCTTTTAGTGAGGAGAGTATAGCACTAGTAGCTTCCAACTAAATCTACTGCTTTTGCCCTCTCCCCCATATAAATTGCTCAAGTCCGCCCCATATTACATCTTGAAATATAGTAGAAAAACAATGTAGACAATTATTTAATTGGCCATGTATGTGCTTGCATCTACTCCTTCAGCTGGAAATGCCCTAAAACTGTATTAATATATCATATCTGGAAACTTAAAATGGGATGGATCTTACGGAAGAGCAACTTCGAAACGCTGTTCTATCATCTTTAAGACTTCCTGGTCAGTCTCATTACTAACAAATGAGATTGATAACCCCTTGGTTCCAAAGCGACCAGCGCGGCCAACACGGTGTAAGTACGAGTTGGGATCAGCTGGTAAGTCATAATTAATCGCGAGATTAATGCGCTCAATATCAATTCCACGGCCGAAAATATCTGTAGCTACACAGATACGTTCCTGGAAGTCCTTGAAAGCTTTGTAACGCCTTATTCTGTATTTCAATTAGATTTTATTTAAGTGATCTCTGTACAATACTTACCGCTCTTCTTGACTAACACCTGAGTGTACAGCGACAGATGGAAAATTACAACTTTGTAGAAGCTTATCAAGCTCAGTAGCTCTAGCAGTACTTCTTACGAAAATAATAGCTTGATTAAATTGAAGTTCATCTAACAGTTCGTTTAGTTTTCTATTCTTTTCTTTCTCGTCGAGTTTGATATAATATTGCTGTAAGCCATGAAGGGTAAGCTTTGCCTCGTCATCAACATATATTTCCAGGGGATTTTGCATAAATTTTTTGCACACTGGTCGAATATCTTGAGCCAATGTAGCGCTAAACATCATTACTTGTTTCTGAGTGGGAGTCGCACGGAAAATCTCTTGTACATCACGGCGCATATCTAGGCTTAAATTAGCATCAATGCGTTTGAGTGATCACAGAGAATCTAACCAATTTGATCAAGCATCTTATCACACTCGTCCAAAACAAACACTTTACAGCCATTTAGTTTCAAGTATTTATCTCTTACAAGTGCGTTCAATCTCCCAGGTGTAGCAACAATAATATGCGGGTGAGTTTCCTTATTCTTTAATGTTTCCGCATCTTTTTGAATGGGCGTTCCCCCGTAGAACACACCAGTTTTGACGTCTGGTAGGTACTTGCTGAAACGAGCATACTCGTTCTTAATTTGATATGCAAGTTCACGTGTATGACACATAATGAGTACAGAGGTTTCTCCAGCAATTGGTTCAATTTGCTGAAGTGTTGTGAGAACAAATACTGCGGTTTTACCTAAACCAGATTTGGCCTGACATAGTACGTCGGTACCGAGAATAGCTTGAGGAATACATATTTGCTGGACTGTAGGTAAGTAGGACCGAAGTTAGATAAGTTTTTTCTCCATATTGTAAAATGACGTGAAAATGTTTGCAGCGTCCGTCCATCATCGCATCATGTCACCACATAATATTTTCCTGAGAACTATAGGAAAGGAGAAGTATCATGTATGCCAGAAGTGAATTGTATGTAAAACGCAGATCATAGAAAACAGTTTTATGAAAATTTAGAGTGCCAAAATCATCGAGCTAGATCTGATCCTGGATGTCTCTTGGGATCATTATCCTTTTTATTTGCGAATCTGTCATAACTATATCTGCGACTCGAAATCCTTGCAAAGAAAATTTTTCCTTTAATCCACGTGTTAAATGGACATCATTCTACCGCGAGAGACATTCCAGGATCATAAATCACTTCTAAGTACCCAAATTTCTTTATCCTGCTTGCGAGATGGACGGACGTGGCAGAGACAAGAAGAAAGAAGCTTAGGGATGGGATTTGTGACTGACCCTCCGAAGGATGTTCGAAACCGCAATCTGTAATGGCACGCAGGAGCTCTGGCTTCAGAAGAAAATCTCGAAATCCGGTCGAATGAATTCCAACATAGGAACCTTTCTTGTCTGTGTTACCCCCAGACACAGTTAAGTCTCCTTTCTTAGCGCTGCCATTTGTAGCAGTATTTGTTGAAATTGGGGGATCATTAAGTCCGATTTCTTCATCGGAATAATCAATTAGATCTTCTTCATTAGACATGTCGAAGTAAAAGAAATTTGCGTCTCTTCGCTAAAAGCTACGAAAGAGATGTTGAGAAGCTTTTCTTTCGGGTTTAAAAGATGTTTAAAATTGATAAATGATTGAAGAGATTGAAATTTTTAGAAATAAGAAATCAACAACGATAAATAAAGAGTTAGCTGAATGCGGATGAGAATTGGAGTGGGAGTCAACTGGTTTTGTTGCTGTAAGGGGAAGGTGTATTAAGAGGAAATCTTCAATCTATAAAAAATCTACTAACCCCAATTGGGTAACGTAGGAAAATTCTTAAATTCCCGAAGTCTTACACGGTCTAGGCAAGCTTTTCATAAATGTAAATAAAATTTGATTAAAATTTTAAGCTACTAAGCTTAAACGAATTACAATTTATACTATTTTAGTCAGTTACATAGATAGGCATGTATAGTCTTATCCTATCGCCACATGTTTAGTTAAATATATTTTTGTGCACTTCTACCATTTAAGAATAAGTAGATTGAAAATTATCCAACCGATAACCTATCGTATAATACTGATCTTGTTATCAACCATATGTGAAAAACAAGAAATCATGATCGAAAATAAGAATTAAAATTCAGGCCTTTTTGGAAAAACCTAGTGATGAAACAGCAAATTGGCTTCCGACACGCTACACTTAGGCTAAAAGTCTCATAATTTCTCGACAGTTTTTTCCCTTTTTGAATATGGAAGTTATCTAATTACACACAAGGTGCATCAACTTGTACCGGACGTGGAAAATCTCTTTCTAAGATGTGGCAATTAAGTATCAATATCCATCTTGAGATAACCTATGTGAGGAAAATAATAAGACAAGCAGAAGGAATCCTGCTGGCCCTAATGAAATAGGCTGCCCTTATCTCTGATTGCTAGAAAGAAAATAAGTAAGAAAAAAGTTGTGGTAAGAATAATACTGTCAGATCATATTCCAAATTCAAAGTACGCATGGGAAGATGGGTCCATTGCACCACTCCCCGTAGAATGGTTATTTATGATCGTGAGGAATACATCTCGTATAACAAATGAATGGAATTAGACGTGGACTTAAGCTTTACTGATGATGATCAAAAAATTGTACAAAACGAAAGACTGAAGGTTCAGCTATAGTAATCGATTATCGATGACTTTACGTTGAGACTAGCCTTGTGTATTTATCATTATCACACATAATCTAAGGCCTATGCTTTTTAGTACTAGTAGCTAGTATATTATGGAGTACGACAGAATGTCCACCATATAATGTGTGTAGTATAGATAGATGGAAAGAAATGTATCACATCCAAAAACAGAATTTCTTCTATCATTTATTATGTCATCTTATATTTTAAAGAAGACCAATTAAATAGGTTCCCAAAAAGCTAAACGACCGATAGTTTCTCCTGAATTTCTAACAATACATAATCTGGCGTATTTACTCGCGACAAAACTTTTAGAAGATTTACAATTACTAGTATTCTCTGCGAAATTGCATTGTTTTTGAGAGAAATTGTTTAGATGAAAATCGTCCAAGATCTTACAAACTTGGATATTACCAATACCAGCACCTTTACCATCTACAAGACAGTATTCACCTGTTGTAACAAAACCTATAAGATCTTCTACATCTGGAATTAAAGGATGATCCTTAGGATCGTACTTCCTTCCCATCTTGCCTTGTCCAGTATCATTTGGAAAGGGTGAAGGAGGCTGTTCCAAAAGCGATTGAGCCAACAATCGAACCCGATGAGGAAGTGGAGTATTAACAGGTATACGTCCAATTTTTCCTTTACCACATTTCGACCCAGCATATTTTTTAGATGAGCTATTGGATATTTTATTATTGGTTGGTAGCAATGAGAGCCATTGATCTCTTATTTTTATTGTTAGATTTGAATTAGATGAATCAGATATTAATTCTACTCGAGGTAAACGATAAATACGCGCAGCATATCTGGCTACTCCACGGCCCACAAGTGTGATACGAATAGTTAAAATGGTATTTGAANATTGTTAGATTTGAATTAGATGAATCAGATATTAATTCTACTCGAGGTAAACGATAAATACGCGCAGCATATCTGGCTACTCCACGGCCCACAAGTGTGATACGAATAGTTAAAATGGTATTTGAAGAAGAAGGTGCTAAAGATTTACTCAAGAGAGCCTTGTTGAAATCACTGCCTTGTAGGAATTCGAGAAATGGAAGACAATCGCTTTTGTCTTTACCTTCATTATTTGAACTTTCTTTTTTATCTTCAGGCTTTGTAGGCTGAAGAAGATACTCAAAATCACACGACCATCCTCGACCGACTTCACCAATTCTTCCATTACCGAGATCCAGCGAGCTCCACTCAATTCGTTTTCCTTTTGGTTTCTTATCCCATTCAGATTTCCTTTTAAGCCTTTCTTGAATTTCCCAAGAAAAGCCAGAAGATGTGCCGAGATAATCCATAGGAAAGCATGGAGATCCATGTTCAAAGTAAATTTGCTGCAACTCTTGAAGGCCTCCAAATCGTGGGTTTCCACCAGTCGAAAGGGGATAGTGGACTAAGCCATACCATATGGGTAATATGCATTTCCAAGGTGCAAGAATAGTCCAAGTTCCTTGAAAAGACGATGATTTATTGATTCTCGAAGCTAGGAGAGCTATTGGAATTGGGTGATCATTCTTTTCTATCGGTGGGTATGTACCAGGTGGTGCTAAGCCTTTACGTCGATTAATGGCTTTTTGTGATGGTAAATGAGTTGCTCTAAATCGAGTCTCTTGATCAAAAATAGCACTCGAGCCAGTGAAATTATCAATGGACCATTCCGTGAGTGTTTGTAAAAACCTGATATTTTCTTCATCATTAGCTGCTGGAACCTTAATAGTACGAGGTGGATATCGTAAACGAGGATCCATGATAGAAAATGATAGCACAGCGCCATGAGGCAGTGTTGCTGGGTTCGTTAATCTAGATAATGAATTAAAAGTCTCAGCATGTTTTTCAATATCCATATCTAACTGGGGATATGGATGAAGTATCCCAAGTAAAGATTCAGTGGAACCCGGGCCTGTGATATCAATGCTTCCGATTTCAAATCTAAGATCTTGGACATGAATCGCAGGACGTTGTAGCTTGGATAATCTAAGTAACTCTGTCCAGGTTTCAACAAATGCTGAAGGATGAATTCGTACAAAGACTCGTCGCATAGGTTTTTTTTGAAATATTTTTTTGGCTGTGCTAACAGTAGTAATAGCATCAGTGGCAGCATCAGTGGCAGTATTAGTGGCAACAGCAGTAGTAGATGTAGTGACTGTTGTATCAGCGATGGCACTAGAAGTAGTAGCAGTAATAGTAACATTAGTAGGAGCAGCAACAGTGATAGCATCAGTAGATGTGTTTGTCATAGTTGTCTTTATTTTCTTAGGATCATTGATCAAAGGGCACCAAAGTATTACAGATGGACATATGAATATGGATTTATCTTTGACTAATCTACTTAGCCAGCCAGTCCAGCTTCTCTTTCCATCTCTCCATTTCAACCCCTTCTCTTCCCAGAGCCATTTTTCAGCAACTCCAATTTTCTTCAAAAAAGTTTCTAGACCGAGTTCTGAGCCTTCTAAGCAAATTGTGCTTATATAGCTCATATCCCAAGCGATAGCACCTCTCAACCCTCCTGCTCGATGTGTTGGTCGGTATGATTTTTCCGTAGGAGTTATAGGAATGGCAAATCTCCAGAGAGGGTTATTTGGCTCTGTCATTTTAGCCCTTTTTGCGTGCCAGATGTGAGTTGGTAACCAGTTCTTGTTAATTTGCCTTTTTCTAAATTTTGACTTTAGTATTGGTGCTTGATTTAGCTGATTTCTCTTTATCTTTGGGCGAGGCGATCGTGTACTTATGCTTGTATTTTTCCCATCCTTGTCTTTTGGAGTGGTTTTTCTGTTGGTAGAGAGAAGGCGCAATTTTTTGGCTGTTTCTGAACGTAATCGACCCCGGGATGTTCCAGGCTTTCTCTTGCTGGCAGTGATAGTCGGTGTATTCTCAAATTTCATTTCCTTGGCTGCTCTTTTTTGCAATTTTCTAGGCAATCGTTTTACGTTATGACTAGCTGTTCTTCTTCGCATTTCCCTTGGAACTTTTTGAAGCGCTCTCTTACTCAAGTTTTTCTTCGCTTTCTGCATTCCATCTTGAAGTGCTCTGATTTCGAACTCTCTGGATCGAAGAAACGCTTCTACATCTAATTGGCCATTTTTGAGGGCTGCCTCTGAGGATTGAGTAGCAATTGAGCGTGCATCAATCTTTTTCTCGATCTTTTTCTCATATTTTTTTACTGTTTTTGGTTTTTGAACTTTTACTGGTTCGATTGCAGACGAATCTCTTGGTCTTTTGGTGCCAGAAATGGCATTGGGTTCTTTCATGACCATCTTATCCAAAAGCTTACGAGATATACGGGAAGTTATCAACAGAAAAAACAGTGATAATCATAGAAATGGTATTATCGGTTTTTATTTATTTTCTTTCAAGTGCCAGGTGCAAATTACCAAAACACTTATTTTGGTATATTCATTTGAAGAAATCATATTTGGTGTTGATCTTAGAGAATAAGCATCTAATATGATATGTAAATATGAGAATGTTTGGTATTTAATAATCTTCACATCACTTGGTCAATGATAAGTTTTACCACGTGATTTTGTTACTACCTAACGGATTAGGTCAGTTGGAAATTCCGACCTAGACACGACTTATAATGAAAACGATAAACGAAAGGTACTCGTGCCACGCCCCACAATAGTTCTGGCTCGCTGCGGGCTTACCACTTAAGGTGGGTTTGCATAAGTCGACTTGAAGAGTCCTTAAGTCGACATTCTTTACAAGGATAGGTAAGCTTAATCCTTGTAACTTTCAAGTCAAAACTATGCATAATTTTGTGTACAAAATTACGTGAGCCGCGTCAAGCTGCCTTTGTAGGTTTTTGAATCTAAAGTCACCGTTTTGAGAAGTCGAAAAATCGAAGCTGGATAACTCGCTAGTGCACGACCATTCAAACAATCAAGATTGGGCACGAAAACAGTAAGTTAGAAAGGAAGATACCCAAATTTCAATATATCAGCATATCAATACATCAATACATCAGTAGATCTTGATTACCTTATCATAGTAGAGGAAATAATCTATCTTTACGGTAGCTATAGTATCCTTTAAATCAGAGCAGATCACTCGTACCACTTACCCCTAAGTTGAATTTTCTCATAGCTAGTACTATGTTAATAAAAAAACGTCCAGAATATATAAATCAAAATTCTTTTTAGAATAAGAAATTTTGATTATTTAGAGATTATATATACTAAAGCTTTTCTAGAGCATCTATTATGTCATACGCCTGAGAATATCCTGTGTTAGTTATGTTTGTTTTCTACCGTGTTGCCTGAAGCATAATATTTCTCAAATTTTTACTCCAAGAAAAACTTCAGTATATATAGCTATGGTATTTCGAGTTAATGAAAGAATCGGCACTTACCTGGTATTTTGGAATATGCCACTGTTTATTAAGGGATACGTAGCTTGTATAGTTGACAACGAACCTTCCCGAGCAAAATAGCGGAAATTTTGAGACAACAGAAGTCACTTTTTCTTAGAAAGAGGAATAAAAACGTTAGCTTGTAGGGTTGGTGATTAAATCCGAAATTGGGTTTACCCTGCCGCCATTAAAAAATATTAATTTGACAAATTATGTCGACGTTGAGGGGTTGCTTGTAATTGTGATCTTTGAGAAAATATAGGCATATGAGTTGCCACCATAGATGGATGGGATGAGGACTTGACAAGCTGAATTAAGGCGCTGTAGGAACACTTATAGGAAGTCTGGGCTCTGCTTTTGCTAATGCCCCAAAGCGTTCTCGGCAATGGGTTGAGGCCACTTCTTCCCAAACTAATCGCCGACAAGCTTCTGATGAAGCAATCAGTTGACCAGCATATTTAGGTGCTGTTGCATAATCAAGAGATTCCCGTTCAAAACCAGATAATGCTCTATGCGCATTGCGAATTCCTCTACAGCCTCTAGCCGCTCCTTTCTTCATCGCTTTACGCTTGTCAATCGCATTATTTCGCGCCTGGAATCGAGGACAATGAGTATATCGTCACTTTCGAAGGTCTACCTCACTGCTGGTCTCTCAATAAACTAGTGTCTATGAATCATATGAAGCTGAATATGGATTCTTGTTGTGTTTCAGTTAGTGTACAAGGGTACCCAGACATATTATGACATAGGTCAGTGCTTCGCAATAATGCTGTTGTGAATAGGATAGA
>QVIK01000458.1:0-41617 GCA_003957845.1 Oidium heveae
TATTCTATATTATTCTATAACCTTCCAATGTCTTTTACATTACAGTACTGGTACAACCAGTACATTTCCCTAGGGACTTTGCCCGTAACAGATACTCACGGTTGAGGTTGGGGTGCAGGTCCCCGCTTACCTAGGTAGTGGTATCAGCGAATGCTATCCATTATATGAGTGTTCTACTTAAACATCAATATCTTCCAACTTTGTGGTTGTCTATCTCATGCTCTACGAGGGCTAGGCTTGTGCCCGGGACGTTAAATATAAATAATAATAATAACCATATTATTATTATTATCATTATTATTATCCTATTTAACCTCTGCGTGAATAACGTCTATCTACTGAGGGAAGTATATACAATCCCATAAGGGGATATAGAACGCCAAGGCCAAAGCCCTAGATCTTAAGGTCTCGTCTGAGGCATTATGGTTTACAAAATTACGTTATCTGAAACAGCATTTTGATCCTAGTCTTGCCTTAGATGCCTGAATCATAGAGTGGTGTTTAAATGTGAGTTTCTGATCAAAGTGGATACCTAATCATTTAAGTTACGGGAGTCTTTGATCTACTATGATGTTGAAATTACTTAAATGGCAACAGGGGGGTTATTATGTTTGTCCCGATTTCGCCTACTGAAATAAATAAGTTCGGATTTTTGGGCGTCAAAGGTCAGACCCTCAGATTGTCCCCATGCTAATGCTCGATCAATCGTTATTCTTATTTTAAGCGAAATCTCCTCCAAGGAATTTGATGCTGCCATAATTGCCACGTCTTCCGCGTATCCAAAAGCCTTTTTCAATCCTTTCAATTTAAACAATGGAGAAATATAAAGCAAAAACAAAATTGGGGAGATAGGGGAGCCTTTAGGGAGACCGCACTGAATACTTTGTGCTGGCCCGATTTCACCGTCAAGACGAATAAAAACTTTGCGATCGCTTAGAAATGATGATACCCACTTGCACATTGAGGAATGCCATCCCTGTTCTCTGAGTCGACGAATTAGTCTCCCAGGGAGTACTGTGTCAAAGGCCCCTTTGATATGGAAGGTTGCGACTGAAGCAGTGCTACCTTTAGCTAGAATTGTTTCTACATCGTGGCTTAAGCAAGTTGTAAGATCTACCGATGAGCGTAGAGGTAGGGCTCCGAACTAATGTCGTGAAAGAATCTTATGCTTAATAGCGATCCAAGGCATTCGTTTTGCAAGCAGTCTTTCAAGTGCTTTACCGAGTACGGATAGAAGTGAGATAGGCCTATATGATCTAGGGCACGACCTGTCTATCTTTTTAGGCTTCTCTATAATTTCCACAATGGCGGCGCGGAAGCAAAGTGGATGGTACCCGGCTTCAGTGCAGGCTCTAAAGAGATCAATTAATAGTGTGTTAATTTGGGGCCAAGCAAGGCGGAGCACAGCAGTAGTTATTCCATCTTTACCGGGAGCTGTGTTGCCTGAGCTAAAGATGGCTTTTACTACTTCAGTATCAGTAATCTGAGGAAAAGGTAGGGAGGTGATGGGAACCGAGGGCGAAAAGTAGAAAATTTCTTCTGTTCCAGATTGATTGCAAAGAAAGTTGCTAACAAATACATTTCTTTTCTCTTCTAGCGTCTCAGCTGGGGGGTTGTCCGGAAGGAGCGGGTCTTTGAGAGCAGGCATTCTGAAATGATCTTTACTCTTGTGCCATTTGGAGTGTAACGGCTTGTTAGCCTGTGAAAAAGCCTGTAGCCTACGATGGTCATCGCAGGCATAATTAATTAGCGTAGTTCATAAAACCTATTTATTTCCAATTACGTCACGCTTGCCCCTGACTAGGTGCAGTGCACGGGCTCTTTTGCCAGATCAGAAACTACTGGAATACTCTGGATATCAACGGCGAGGTATAGAACTTCGTGTTGTATGTTTCGGGAATGAGGGTATTGGAAGGTTATCAAGTGAGGACGAATATTCCAGAAGATACATAGGAACTATATAATAAGTCTTTAGATCTAATGTACATAGACAGATAATATTATAAACTACCTTTGCATATCAGATTTGCTCAAGCATCTATACCCAAACCGTGACATGGAGATTTCGAGAGCGTCTTTAGCACTGCTAGCCTCGGATAGTTTCTTTTGATAAAAGTTTGATTTTGCTCTGTTAATTACACTCTTCAAGGCTTTCTTATCAGAATATGTAGGGATGTGGAATCGACAGATCTCTCGATAATGCCTTTTAGTGTCTTTGCAACTTTGGTCCCACCAGGGTTGACCCCTATTGTGCGGCAAAGTCTTCTCTGCTGAGCCTTCGAAGGCGCATTGTAGAATTTTAACCAGCTCTTCTGCTCTGTTATCAATAAACGGGGCTGACCTCTCTATTAATGCTCCCATATCTAGTGTCTGCATTTCAATTAAATATCGGAACCTTTCCGCACCAATGATTGAAAATCTAGGTTTAGGTATTTGTGGTACATAGTGAGTCGTTATGGGAAATGAAATGAAAATAGGAAAATGATCAGATGTTGCATCGAGGTCTTTTTGCACAGACGACGTAATACCTGTAGACACTAGTTCTTCAGAGGCAAAGCAGAGGTCTATGACATTGCCGCGATTATGCGTTGGAACGTATATTTCAGATATTAGAATTAAGCCGTGAGTGTCTAGCCAGTTGATTAAAATTTCGGAGTATTGAGAGGGGAGGCCAGTAAACGATGGATGCCATTCCGTATGATGAAGGTTGAAGTCACCTGCAAGAATTGAATTCAGGTAAGGAGGGTAAGGTAATGAGAGTAAAATTTTTACACCTAAGTCAGGATTGATAGCTCCCGGGGGGCATTGTAAATGTTGATGATTGAGAACTGTGAGTTATTGTAAGTCCGAGAAGAAAGGACTAAGATGTCTCCTATTCCTCCCTGGTCTGTGAAAGAAAGTCGTTCCTGTTTGGTGTGTAAAACTATGTCTCTCCTGACATAAGTTCGCTCTCTAGGTCGTATTGACCAGTCATCTACTGGTGTGAAACATTCGTGGGAAGGGTGATTTCGTGTAATTTTACCTGTTATGTCTCTAAGAATATATGGCTCTTGAATTAACAAGAACTCGGTTTAGGTGTTAAAGGCCGTTTCTAATGCAATTTGGTGTGCTGATGAGGAGCGACCAACATTTATTGATAGAATCTTAAATTTGGTATTCTTATCTGTCATGCATGAGAACTTGACTGCGTTCAGGACTTAGTTGGGAAAGAGTGTCATATCTGTTTTGAAGTGGAGCGGGTGATTCAGTGAATAACCTTTGGACCTCTATGGGAGTTGAAGGACGTTCTAGATTTGGTTGAGGATTGTTGTCACAGTTGGTTTCTCCATTTTGGTCTAATGCCTCACAATGTGCAGTCTTTAGTCTTAATCTAGCTGCTGTCGCTGCTGATCGAATTTGGGATATCTGGCTCTTTGTTGGAAGTGCATTATCTTTGTTTGGCCTAATTAGACATTCTAACGAGTCCAAAGGGTGAGGGCCATGACAGTTGGCACATTTGGGAGGGCAGAAGTGCGGGCGGGATGGATCGTATGAGGAATGACCACTTTCAGTGTGTTTGGTGGAGCCACAAAGCCAGCAGCGGGCTACTTTAGCGCAAGAACGCTCATTATGTCACTCATAGCACTTTCCATATTGGGGGGTACGGGAACGTTTCGGAAGAAGCTTTGTGGGAACACACACACCGAGCAGTGGGAGAGATAGAGAGAGGGCAGATCCTTCCGGGTATAGTACAATCCAGTTTCTTCTATCCGAGGACTCTTGAGCCAGTGAGCTTTGGGTTCTAAAAACTTTTATAGGAGCAACATTGGTTAGTGATGTTAGTGCGTTTGCAAAGATTTCTGTAATTTCTGTTGAAAACATCGCAGTTCCATCAAAGCCGTTGTAGGAGTGAGGAACCCCAGATAGTCGGTAGGCATTGTATATTTCAGGCTTTTCTACTTTGCAAGCACCTTGAGTGGAAAGAAAAGCTTCTATGTCATTCATGCGAGAATACAGTTTTTCTTGGGCGTTGGAGGAGGCTGGGCAGATTGCGAAGCCAGTTTTAATATTCTGAATCTGGTGTACAAGATTTTCCTCTAGATAATTATTTAGCTGCCGCATGACAGCGTAGAGGGACATGCTTAATGCAGGGTGACCGGCAACTATTCTGACCAGTAGGCGGTTATCCTCTTGTGTATTTTTGCTTGAAGTCTTCTTTTTAGGCTGTGCTTTTTTTTTTTTTTTTTTTTGCTTTTGTCTTTTTNCATGCTTAATGCAGGGTGACCGGCAACTATTCTGACCAGTAGGCGGTTATCCTCTTGTGTATTTTTGCTTGAAGTCTTCTTTTTAGGCTGTGTTTTTTTTTTTTTTTTTGTGCTTTTGTCTTGTGAGGAAGAAGGTAAACTTGTGTCTGGAAGGGATACAGTGCTGGCGTAGGTTCTGGGTTGGCGGGACTTGATACTGCCCTGAGGATTTGTTTTCTGTATATTGGATGTTAAGCACCCCAAAGGAGTCGAGGTTGACGAGTGAGGTGCGGGAGGTCTGGGAAGACCGCAAAGGTGATTTTCAAAGTGTTGTTTTGCGACGGCCTTGAGATCCTCTGCGAAGTTTTGCAGAGTGGGTAGTAAATGCGGTGGTAGATGTTCACCACAGATAGCATCGTCTAAGACACATGCGATGTTTTGAAAAACCAGAGTAGCCTCTTCAGCTCTTCTGTTCGCAGCAGAGGTGGTTGACAGAAGAATATCAGATCTTCCATAGAAACCTTTAGACATCCATCTCAACCTTCATAAGACTTCTAAAAAACGACAGAAACCCCAAAGGCCTCTCTCCCTGACACTGAGTACGTATTACCCTCTATCTATAAATCATTCAACAGCCTTATGTACGTACAAAGAAGGTTTGATAAGACCTAAATCGGAAAAAAAAGACTAGCGAATTAATTAGTTGGTAAAATGTCAACTATAACTAACAATTTTTTGACTCTCATTGCTTGTGCTCATCAGATTTCTTTTAGACTATGCCAGCGGCAGAGGAGTTGGAGAAAACTATGGGAGTCTCTTCTAAGTGCGTTTTCTTAATGGCGAATTTGAATATATTATAATAGTACGGATATTTAGGTCATGAGCCGCATATACTCTTTCAAACTGATTGATTGCAAAGGCGCAACTTTCTTCCTCTTCTTTTCTTGAGAGTAGGAGGCTGTTGTAAAAATTTTATCTAACCCATTTTGGCCACAAATGAGTAGTAGTGGTATTTCAAAAATGTTTATCTTAGATGTACAGACTATTAGGAGCTTGCTCAAGAATCGTGATCCATTGTTTACAAAGCGAAGTTATAATTTAGTTGGCATCAATTTTTGATGCCGCGAGGTCACGAATTTGTTTTCCTATCTAATCATTTTAGGGCCGGAGGATGGGGTGGTTTAGTAGGAATTCCGAGGGCATATAAACATGTAGGGCGCTTGAATCAACTTCAAAATTCCAGGCCTTCATTAGTTAGCTTTAGATTCGCTCGTAACTGGTAGTCTACTTTTTGACTACCTGAATCATGAATTGATGCCCTTGTTATCCGTTTACCAAATCTATTTTACGTCAGAATATATCTACGCGCGGATCGCGGCACCTTATTATCAAAAACAGAACCAGCTCTAACAATTTCTTAGCCCTCAGAAGCTGCAAATGCTAATATAGACTCGCTTTGAGGATTTGTAAGGGTTATTTTCATATAGTCGAACTATGAACGTAAATTATGTTAAGAACTTATTACAATTTAAACAAAAGTTTGTTATTTCAATTACTTTCGATTTTTAGAGAGTGTATATATAGATTGCTTACAATATGTCAATGGTTGATTCTAAATAAAAGGGTTGAGGCGTTGTTGATAGAAATATTGAGCAGAAAGTGATGTGCAAGAAGCATGAAGTTTTATTTTGTCTATGTAACTATATATATATATATATTTACTGTTACCTTACAACAGAAAGTAGAAACTTGCTTAAATTATACTTCTTGTTGTCCTAGGCAACTTCCGCATAGCTAAGGTTGGACTAGCCAATTAAAAATATGAGTTTTGATAGGGGCAGTATGGTTAGTTCAGCCGTTCCGGTAATCTTTAGGACCAGCACTCTTTTGACAGCAGACCAGCACTGGTCATGGCGTCGGAACTCGGAACTTCGTACAGGGCTTATCCAAGTCGACTCAGCCACATTTGTGCATACGTCATACTGAGTGGTTTATGCAACATCTATGAAAAAAAGAGAATATTACATAATTAATATTTGAGCATAAAACTACAGAACAAACGATCAGAATGTCACTTGGACAAGGATGACTAATGTTCTGGACAAAACTTCCATTTTGCTGAACATTCTGAAATAATATAAAACTCAACCTGGCTTGTGATGATACTCCATAACATCTCATTATTTCCCTAAATAAATTCGAGAAGTCACAACATGAAAGGTTGTTTTACAATGGGATATTAATCCTTCAGAATAAGATACTTTCAATTACAGTTTGTAAATATGACAATCAATAAGTTAATTCTTTCCAGGAATGCTTGGAAAATTATAACTACTTAATTCTAAGAAACATATATAATATTAATAGGAATCTAACAGTTGATATCTCATAGAGTTTATTATAAATTTATTCTTTGCAAAACTAAGTGAGAAGATTGACTGAAAATAGCGAATATAAACCGGAATTCCACAAGATGATAAAATTTAATCAATGGAAAAAACTCCAAAAGAAGCAGAAGTAATTCAATTATGAGGTTACGGCTGCTAGTGACTATTCAGAGTCTAGATATAAGCCTCAGTGGTTCCGAAAGACACTTGGCATAGGGCCACCTTAATTAATCTATAAGTCCCAGGTACATCACAGATTTCAAGTAGAGCTTTCAGTATCCACTTTACTTTTATTCAAAAGTTTAAAGTTGAATATTGTCATTTCTGATGTGGTTAGTAAGTTATAGGACTAAACGTTATGTAAACTAGACAGTTTCAATGGTGTTTTATTTTCCAATTTAGCTATCTTCCAAGCCGAGTACATATTCAACATATAAGGAATCACTTGGAAAGGCCTTTTATAAATTGTTAGACTGGTACTCAGTGTGATGAAACCAGAAATCCTTGAGAAATGACAATAGTTCTGGGTAATTAAAGATGTTTTATTTCTGGAATATCTTAGGAGAGACGTTGCTAAAAATTCGTGAATAAAAGAATATGAATGTTATCGCAGATTTTAAAGAAAATATGTAACATGTGTATGTAATGAATTATCTTCTAAAATATCTTAATCAACATGCAACAGGATGAGACGTGATAGTGTTTACTCGCAACGTAATCCATTACTGGAACAACATCTTGCATAAACTTATGAAGTTTGCATACTAAACTGTTGTGGCGCAGTTATCTTTACCAAGGATAAGCCCTGTAAAAAGTCCAGAGGCTCTGACCAGTGCTGGTTCGTGTTGAGCTAGGCCAGATTCGGCTAAATCAAATATAAGTAGCGTAGCTTGCAATGCATATACCAACAGGGTATTGTTTCCTGCAACAACAAATCGGGAAAGAATGAATCGTGAGAAGAAGAAAGAACCACAAAGGAGAGTAAAAAGCAGAAGCTCAGCTTTGACAGAAATACAAAAATCCAAGGTAATTTTTTGTTATTAGAATGGCAAGATTTATTTTACATAGTTTTTGCAATGTATTTAGAAATGAGAGGACAATAAAGCTAAGTGAAAAAAGAGGTTTTTGAACAGGTCGAGTATAGCGATTTCATAGAAAAATATATCAAATATATTACCATATTCAATTATCAATCCTTATCAAAATAGTCTTAGTGCGACTATAGGTGCAATCAAGAATATTTATGAATAAAAGAATCTAATAGTTCGCAGTCAAAAGAGTGCTGGCTGGCCTTGGAGATTACCGAAATCCAAGTGACCACCGCGGGGAAAGCGGCCTACAATGAGGCTCCTCCAAGCCCACTATTATGGTAACATTATTGAGGAACGATTCACACAACTTCGATCCTAACACATCTTAGATTTTTAGTTTGAGCAATAAATAAAACGAAGTTATAAGACGGTTGACTGTGCATAGTGACAAGGGTCCAAGTGCGGAGCTACTATACTTTGTCCGATCTCCGGTGCCTACCCCAACTACGACAGACTTATCCTGATATCATCTTCTCACTCACAGCTGTGACAATTTTCGGTAAGAAGAACCTGGCCCATAATTCAGTACTTCATTCCAGTTAATGTACGATAAAACATCAATATATGCTGCTAGTAGAGGTAGAGGATTGTTGGAGGGTCATGATGTAGACGTGATCGACTGGCCACCGTATTCCCGACCATATCCGTTGAACCATAATCTGACCAAAATGCTTACGGTACGTGTGCCACTGCGCTCTTGGCAAATTTAAATTGACAGCTTAACGCGCTACTGACACGTCGCACTCTGTGAGCTCAAACTTATGCTCTGGTACTGAACGACTTATAATTATTGTTTTACTTTCTCACTCGAATAATGAGACCAGGCTCAATAAGCACACTTAGCTATTGACTGAGAGATGTGCAAATGGCTTCTACGCAACCCAACTGGAAATCATTGTATGATCTAGAAAAAAATAAAAAACAATCTGTCTGGGCTGAGACATCCATAAACTCTTGTCTTAAATACCAGTAAATTAGAGATAGGATGATGAACTCTCCTCATGCGCGACAGGGAATTCATCGGACTGACTACATAGTTCGCATTTGATCGGCCAAAGACGATAACAGTGGCTCACATGGAAAGAGAAGCTCGATTTTTCTTAAACTAGCAGCTGTAGTATCGAGATAAGATGTGAAGTTGCGAATATCAGCTACTTCCCCTTGACTGCCCAAAATTTAGCTGTCAAAAGCTCTTCACATATAAGAGAGAGAAAATCTTGATATAAAATTAGCATTCGTCAAAACATTACACCAATACCACCCCACCCATCCTGTGACGCGCCTGAGACAGATAGATAGTTTATGTAAGGCAAAGTTAATGCTTACCAAACTGTAAAGATCGGAGATTGGGCAAGATTTTTGGCGAACGCATCAAGAAGATAGAACAAATACTTAGAATGAACTTCGCGATAAGAAAAGTCAAAATTATGGGTTGACGTGGTAACGCTGAAGCTCTATCGAGTTTATTGTAACATTCGCATAACCGACCACTACACACAAATCAGTCAAAGGATTGAGAAAATAATGAAACTTTCTTCAATTCTAGTTTGGCTTAACTGATTTTAAGCATTATTACGACGCCATCACATTTCCTTCTCAGCATAAATCCTCATTACAAGTAAATACCTGACAACAATGCGTTCTCGGAAAAGGATAAACTAAACATCAGAAATTATTACTAGGAGTGTGAGTTGGTGAATTGGAGTTGAATCGCAACTATGTTGCAGCGCAATAAGGGTGCTGATCACCTGACTCAATATAATTCATAATTGGTTTCAGAATTTCGGTGTGTCAACGACGATAATAGACTACTTGAGATAGAATACCTTTCTACAAGCCACTCTCTCAAATTATTGATAATAAAAGAGACAGCACACTCTGTTGGATTATCTGCTCTACATTCGTTCGCTTCACACCGTCGCTACTGCACACTACATATTACAAATTATATACGACGTACTACTATCTTTTTTTTTTTAATTTGCGGCTTTTATCTTATTCGTGTTGCCTTTAAGTCGAAAAGCGGGATCATATTTCTTTGTCGACTAGCTTCTTTCTTTAGTATATTAATTGTGCTGTTTAAAACTTTCGCTTCATATACAACTACAATCTTTAGTTTAAAATGAAATTCTCCATAACAATAGGCCTAGCAGTGCTGGCTCTCGGTACCAATTCTCAGACCTTAAAAGCAAATCTAGTGCAAAAAGCATCATCTATTAGTGGAATACAAGCTGGAAAAGACAACGATGGAGAGACCAAATCTGATACATCCAAAGAAAATTTCATTAATGTATGTGAGGGTAAAACCCTAACAAATGGTGAACAAAATGAAGCTGGCTCATGTAATGGTATCCGTAAGTGTTCATCCATTCAAAAAATTCAGGTTTGGTTCTCTGATATCAGTGTTGTAAAGCAATGGGTGATATACCCTCTAAAAATAATATGGTTTCCACAATAATCACGTCTCCCAAAAATGGTGAAGCTGTCAAGGCTGGTCAAGCATTTGACTTTAAATTTAAAGTGTCAAATCTTGTAACGGGGACTTTTACAAATCCAACAGAAACTTATTACGCGGCACCTCAAAAGTTACAAGGTGGGAAAGTTATTGGACATACTCACGTGACTGTGCAAGACCTGGGAAATACAATGAATCCAAATGCACCTCTCGCAGCTGACAAGTTCGCTGCTTTTATAGGTGTCAATGACAAAGCAGATGCGAATGGTGAGCTCAAAGCCACTGTAGCAGATGGTCTACCTGCTGGGAAATATCGCGCTTGCACACTGTCCTCTGCGGCAAATCATCAGGCAGTGATAATGCCTGTCGCTCAACGTGGCGCTCAAGATGACTGCATCAGATTTGAAGTTACCGCTGGTGCTGGTGGAGGTGGCGCTGGTGGTGCTGGTGCTGGTGCTGGTGCTGGTGCTGGTGCTGGTGGTGCTGGTGGCGCTGGTGATGACAATGGTGGTAAGAAAGCTGCTACTGGAGGTGACAACAAAGCTGCTACTGGCGGTGACAAAAAAGCTGCTACTGGCGGTGACAACAAAGCTGCTACTGGTGGTGACAAAAAAGCTCTTGGTGGTTTTGGTGGCTTCGGTGGTGCTGGCGCTGGTGCTGGCGGCGACAATGGTGCTAACAAAGCTGCTGGCGGCTTTGGTGGCTTTGGTGGCTTCGGTGGTGCTGGTGCTGGCACTGGTGCTGGCGGCGAAAATGGTGCTAACAAAGCTGCTGGTGGCTTTGGTGGTTTTGGTAATTTTGGAGCTAATAAAGCTGTTGGTGGTTTTGGTGGCTTCGGTGATGCTGGCGCTGGTGGCGACAATGGTGCTAACAAAGCTGGTGGCGGCTTTGGTGGATTTGGTGGCTTCGGTGGTGGTGCTGGTGCTGGTGGTGCTGGTGCTGGTGGTGCTGGTGGAGACAATGGTGCTAACAAAGCTGGTGGCGGCTTTGGTGGATTTGGTGGCTTCGGTGGTGGTGCTGGTGCTGGTGGTGCTGGTGCTGGTGGTGCTGGTGGAGACAATGGTGCTAACAAAGCTGGTGGCGGCTTTGGTGGATTTGGTGGCTTCGGTGGTGGTGCTGGTGCTGGTGCTGGTGGCGACAATGGTGCTAACAAAGCTGCTGGTGGCTTTGGTGGTTTTGGTAATTTTGGAGCTAATAATGCGGCTAGTGGCTTTGGTGATGCTGGCGCTGGTGCTGGCGGCGATAATGGTGGTAACGATGCTGATGGTGGAAATAAAAATAATAGCGACGGTGATAAAGTTAATAATGACGATGTGGGTGATAACAAAACCGGCGGTGATGACAAAAACAAGAATGCGAATGCAGCTAAAGTTAACAACAAAAGGGGAGTTGAGAAGGAGAACAAAGCGGAAAGTAATGATGCTGAAGACTGTGGAAAGAATGGCAATAATGACAAACTTCAGTCTACCGATGAAAATTCTAAAACATCAAGCAGTTCTGATATGGAAATGACTAAGAAGCTCGCTGGAGCAGCTAACAAGAATTGCCAAAAACATGCAAAGAGAGCGACCATTAGACACATCGAAAATACAGCTAATTTGGAAGGAAAAAATGAAATTAAAAAAGATACGCGCAATCAAAAGAGATATAGTCGAGTTTTCGTTGCATAATTCGCGAGCATTTCTATGAAACATTCCTCAAAATTTTCCCTGGTGGAATAAACATTTTCCCTTTTTTTTGAAAATGTTAACTTATGTTTGGTAGTTTTGAAAAAATAGAATGCTGTAACAACAGGGAAGGCCAGACTTGGGACTTCGGTCCGAAGCAAAATTGCTCAGGAATTTGAAATTCACCGCAAAGATTAATATTCAAAAATCCCATCAAAACGAAAACAAACAACCAAATCCCAAAACTATCAACTTTGAAGCCTAATATGACGTTCAGATGAACAGAAAATGTAATTCAAAAACGGTGGAATTATTTTAGTATTCAATCTTAATTACATAGAATTTTCACAGCGAACAAGAGCATTTTAGAAGTAGTTACAGGATTAATATAATGACGTGTTTTTAAATTCACATCAAGACCTAGAATTACTGTTTTTCAAAATTTTTACTTCCTGACATTCACAATATGATACATTAGTGAATACTATAACTTTCTAATTAATTAGCAAGAAATACGACTGGAAAAATATTGATAGTAATAGTGATAGTCCACTGAGAATCCGAGGTTACTCTGAAGATTTTGTAGGGTTTAAGGTTTCAAATTCTCGTCTGGAGAGTTCAATTCATAAGCAACTTTTCCTCAAACAAAATAGCTAAGGATTCAAACCTCACATCTAAGCCTCCCCAAAATAGTATGCTAATTTGGCGAAACTCGTTAGCCAGTGTCAGACTTGAATTCTCAACATGAAGTAATAGCTTCAATCTGAAAGTTGCTTCGAGTTTCTGAAGTTCCCCGCGGCGATTATTAATCAAAAACCCACCGAAAACACTTTTATTTAATTTCATCACCTTTGAAGCTCAACATGGCAATATTATTGAGATGTATTGTATGTAAAATTCAATCGGAATATAATATTTAAAACCCATAATTTTTTGTAATTTTCCAGTGAAAATTGAGTGTCCGGATGCTGTGACGAGATATGTAAAATGGTGTGTTTATTAATTTTGCGACATTATATTTGAAGGCCTAGAAAAACCGGTTTTTAACATTTTCATACAACAAAACATTTATCATATGGTAGACACATAAACGCGATAGTTTTCTAATTTTCTAATATGAAGAGATAATGATAGCTGTCTCAATATGGAAATAGACCTTCAGGGGAAGAACTGGGATTTTAGATACGGTAAAATGGTTTCTACAACCATGTGTAAACCTCCACATTATATTAATTATAGTCATGTGATAAAAGAATGTAGATAGTATAAATTCGTCTGTCTGTCTAGATAAATAAAAAAAGAGAATACGAATATATTTTGATACCTCAATATAATACCATACCGTAGGATTTATTCCGACAATAGCGATATTAATATAGAAATCTGAATTAAAGTAAGGGAAATGTTATTTGCCCCCTCCAAGAAAATTAAACACTCCCCCCACTTTGCACAATTCTGGTCCTTTTAGATTTATTAATTAGCGCGTATCAGTTTAACCAATCCACGCTTACCACTTCTCACTAAACTACTATTAAATTAATTAATTCACGTCATAACTTTGTCTCAGTTCCATATCGACGTTTTCATAACTTTTGGCACGTTACTCTAAATCTACCCATACCCCTGCTAGCATAGCCCAAGATGGAAAAATCGAACCATTGGCCTGTCTCGAAAGCTCTAACTCAACTTAATCCCTGATCAAGATTGCCATGGCAACTATACTCGACAGCAAATACTGAATACTGTTGATCATAACGAGCAATCCTCATCCTTATGATTTTAAAATTCAAGATTGACGGTTCTTCGGCCAGAAAATTTTGATTGAAAATCTCCAAAAAGAAGGAAAAAATTAATTCATGGGCATGTAGGAAGATGACGAGAAGACCTGCTCGGATTTTTCTCTTTTTTCTTGATTAGAAACCCAAATATCGCTATTTTGACGCTAGTCAGTATAATCAAACTTGACCATTAGAACTTATATATCTTCTTAAGATCTGTAGGTTTATTTTCCGAAGATATGCTTCTAAAATTGTTGATCTAGTTTATCTTGCTGTCGCTAACTGCAAAACAGGCGATGGCGAGACTTGTGGATGGTAATATAATTGTATTAAGACTATTGTAACGACAAATGCTAAAATCAATAGAAAATCTCTGCAAAACTTAAATGGAAATTCACCAAATTCAAGTACGAAAGAATTGCAATAGGGAATCCAGTTCTAGATTTTGAGCTGATCAGTGTTACAAATATAAGAGCAGAAGGGGTAAGTAGACATCGGGGCAGACAGCAATGATCAAGGAATGGTACGCGAAGGGTTGCCATACAATATGACACACGAGATAGATGCATCACGACTTGACCAAAGAGCCAGACCAGAATTATAGAACACCCTGGATTTGTGAATCTCCACATATGTATTATACAATATAATGCAATCCTGATATTACCCCTCCTATAATATATATGTGGAGAATCATCAGATTATAGTGTTCTATGATTCTGGTCTGGCCTTTTGGTCAAGTCGTGATGCATCTATCTCGTGTATCTTGTAGGATGGCAACCCTTAGCCTGTCACTCCTTGCATCCTGCCCCGCTGTCTACATGCCGCTTCTAACAACAAAGTTTTGAGATATGGAACAGCTACATGATAGATATCAAATGCACAGAGTGTTGAATAGAGTAATGATTGGTATTAGTAGTAATGCATTAAATTTATTGATTAGCTCATCTACAATGAGATCAATAACTGTTTATATATCTAAGTACTACATACATCTATCTTATTCCCTTGTCACATGATTAGCACAAAATCCTATGTGCATAGGGAACCACTATCAGCTCGATTGCGGATGTGGGTATTTTTTGGACGAGTACAGGGGGTTGTTTGAAAGTCGACCTTATTCAGAGACACTCAACTCCTGGAGTATTGAATCGGTCATGAATAACTTGACGCTAAGAAATGTTTCGTCTGTGAAGTAAAACGAAGGAATAGTGAATAGTGATGTAGAAGAATGATAACAGGTGATGATTTAACGTTTGATGGATGCAACGGCTGAAACAGTAACTGGCTCTATCGCAAATAGTTAGGATCACAAGAGTAATGTTAGCATGTGTATGTAAGAGAGTGTATTTCCTGTTGTGATGGATAGAATAAAAGTTACATAAATATATACTGAATAATCTACTTCCCAATATAACTAACTCATTCTCCCTAAATCTTCTTCGATACCAGATATTGTGTACCCAATCAATCATGAGCTTATTGTTGTGATTGTAGATCACATGTAAATAGTTAGCACAGACCATAGCCTGTTAGCGTCACTATATACCTCAACTGCTTAGTAAGGATGAATAAAAAGATAACTTAAATAATATATTTAAGTTACAACACTTATATTTACAATAAAAGGATCTTTTGTTTGATATGTAAGCACTAATCAATCATATTGTTATACGTCTGGCATATTGGATCAATGTGATATTTAGAGAGAGATTGTGATTGTGACTAGCTACATACACTTAAATTGACATTTACTGGTCTCGAAGTTACAAAATTTCACATTAAAAATGTAGCATTGACTTCGTCTGATTCTCAGATTTCTTCAAGAATGGCTCAGATTAAGTGAAAATAATCGTTTTGATGTATTCACGTTTACAGCGAGATCCATAATGTTGTCTTTACTGATGCTCCTTGAATTCTAATACTGACTAGAGTGCTAATATCGTAGCTAATATCATGATTTGAAATTTCCAGCTCTCGGCATTGTGTCTGAAATCATGATTATTCTGCGATTGTAAATGTAGCAGTGATATTATTTCGCGCGCAATTATATTATCTAAAATCTCACAAAGGAAGGGATTGATTTATGCTGGGAGAAGTATTGATTTTTTTGGTTCCGATAGGTTTCTTGGATTAAAGTTACAAATTCTTGGGGGATTGATTAATGGATGAACCAAAATGATTTTCTTTGCTTACATACCCGTGGGACTTCTCACACTTCGCAGGCTCTCAGGATGACGGAAAGCAAGTGTAATGATACCCATGTCCATGTAGCACTAACCCGAATAGGTAAAGGTAAACCTACAATCCATGAAGACGCCAATCAGCCTGTCAAGTTATCGGTTTAAAGCGACAATAGAGGAGTGTGTGTGTCTGCAGGCTTTCGCCTAAAGCATTTATCTTGCTTTCCCTTATGAGGTGGCAGAAAAAAGGTAGAGGAAGAATCACCAGCAAGTAATATTTTCAATATCAGTGCTTACACAAATATATTAGTTATCTAATCTATTTACCATAAACATACAGTTTGAGAATCAAAGGCTACACTGAATTAAATATCTTGGAACGACAACTGATTGTAAAATTAATTATATTTTAGTCACCTAACTTGAATACATCGTATGACCCACTCAATTTTCATTCCGACAAGACCGCTTATGCTAGATCATGCCGTTGCATGGATTTTAGATCCAGAGTCTATTGACCCTCATACTATGAAAGCACCCTAGGCTTGCCATAAATATCAATTAGATACGAAAAGATTTTCAAATTTAATTTCTACAAGAATTTTTCGTCATAAAAATCGTACTTTAAACAAAAGTATAGAGTTAAATTGCCGTGGAGGCAATAATCGAATTTTAAGTAATGTTCAAGAGAAAATTGTCCTTGAATATATTACAAGATTGTCGAAACCTGGAGAACTTGGAGTAACTAAAGCTCTTATAAAAAGTGCGATTGACTCTCTTTTAGCCAAAGAATCACCCCCAAGAAAACCATAGTCTAAGAGGCGATTTTCCATGTGGCTTAAGTCACGCAAATCTGCTTTAGGGATTCATGAGATTAAAACAAAGCCTATGGCTCAGACAGGTCTTGAATGTGACTCCTCCACAGACATTAAAGAATGGTTTATTGACTACCACAATTGGATCCGTATTCGCAAAATTAGAAAGGCTAAGAGAGTTTGGAATATGGATGAAACGGGTGTCAGGATTGGATGCCCTCTAATAGAAAAGGTTATTGTACCAAATTCCATCGGGGAGCTATACACTCGTTCCCCGGAGGACCAAACCTCTATAACTGTGATAGAAACCATTAATGCCGCAGGGGGGGTTTATTCCACCGTTTCTCATGGTCCCTGGAGAAAAACTCATGAGTAGCGGGCCCATAAGAACTTAGATGATAATTCATGGATGACTACTACCCCCAGAGGGTATATAACAAATGAGGCAATGAATGAGTATCTGACCACTTCATTGAGTATAGCAATTCGGGTCCTACCCAGCCATGGACAATGCTCCTACTAGATGGCCATACGTGTCATAGAAGTGAAGAATTCTTGTTGAAAGCTGAGCAAAATAATATTCATTTGCAGCTTCTTCCCTCTCATGAAACTCATGCCCTCCAACCTTTAGATGTTGGTATTTTCTGTCAATGGAAACACTTTCAAAATAAACCAATTCTCAAAGCACTTCGAGAACTTGATTATGATTATTCAATTTCCTCTTTTTTCCGTGATGTTTCGAGCTTTCGAAAAGAAGCTCTCAAAGAAAAGACTATCAAGAGCGCTTTCAAGAAGTCGGGAATGTGGCCGACTAGAAGCAAGAATACTCTTCTATGACGATCTCGTTATGTTGGCAAACAGGGTAATTTAATTAGACGGAAAAGAGACATGAAGAGATTGAATCCGATCAATTGACAATCCCTGAGTACGCTAATAAGAGGCCAGAGACAAACTATTAAGCTGCAATGCTAATCAAAGAGGTCAGCACTTATATTCAAGAGACTCTTGGACCCACTTTTCCAGTAGCCTACAAAGAAAGATTGGAAGCTGCACATGAGCTACTCTTGAAAGCTGATCATCAAGAGTTTCTGCTCGTAAATCTAAAAGTTTGCTTAGCTGAACAGCGCATGCGCCTCTCCAAATCCAGGAAGAATGCTCATACAAGTGGAGGAATTAATGTTGGTCAATGGAAGGCCAAAATAAGCGAAAGAGAGAGACTTGAAATTGCTAAGGCTATAAGCAAAGTTCAACGATAGATTCAAATTGCTATTAATAAAGCTCGAAGATTGCTTGTAGCAACTGGAGTACGAGCAAGAAAGAATAAAAAAGGATATTTGAAGAGCTGCGGGTCGTTACCGCCTAATCAAGAACTTCTAGCCTCATTCAGGGACCCAGACAAAGATTATAGCTGCAGAATCATGGAAGAGGAATCTAGTTTGCGTCCTCCTCTTGACTCGCAGCAAACTCTTGACTCTCTGATTGAAGAGAGAGAGCTTCGCTAGCCACCAGTAACGATAGTAGTGATCTCGAATTATTACTTGGCACTCAATATCTTGATCCTGTAGCCTCGCTCTTTGATTCGGAATGCGAGGGAGATGATTTGGATCAAGCTCACTTGAGGGCCGGTGTTGAGTCACTTACGGGCTCAAGTAGTTTTACCTCACCATTAGACCATACTGCTAATTTTATAAAAATTCTTGGAAGTGATGATGAAATATAGTCTTACAATTATCGTTTTTAAATTTTCTGACCATCCCACAAAAATATTTCAAGCAGGACATTTTACAAACACTAAACAAAATTACAATATACACATATATAGATAGATTATTTCATGATAATATTAGATTTTCATTGAGAAATTAATTAAAATCAATTAGGTCAGAATCCCATTATTGCTCTCACGATTGGATTTTGTGCTAAAGATTTTTCCTACATCGTAAACTTATTAAATTTAATTTTTATAATTTATGGTGCCTTGAAATAATTTTAGTATAAGGGAAAGCAAGAGTAATGCTTTAGGCGAAAGCCTGCAGACACACACACTCCTCTATTGTCGCTTTAACCCGATAACTTGACAGGCTGATTGGCGTCATCATGGATTGTAGGTTTACCTTTACCTATTCGGGTTAGTGCTACATGGACATGGGTATCATTACACTTGCTCTCCCTCATCCTGAGCGACTGCGAAGGGTGAGAAGTCCCACGGGTACTTATTTAATTGGGTTGAGAAAATTTATTATGGAAAATACCAGGATCAAATTGTAGAGTGGCTAGAGCAAAATTAGTCATGGAGACAGGCCTGTGGTCCGATTTTTCCATCTTGGGCTATGCTTGCAGGGGTATTGGTAGATTTAGAGTGACGCGTCAAAAGTTATGAAAGACAGATGTGGGGGCTGAGACAGAGTTATGACGCGAATTAATTAAGAGACCTCACATGCTGACACCTGGTTTTCCTACTTTAACGCCCGCAGGGATGAGCTTTAAATATATTCCCCACATATTAGGTTTGTTATATTAGTTATTGTAGTTGCCTTAAAAGTAAATATTGCATGTAAATAAATAAAACTTGGTACTTTTGGTACGTAATAAATTAATCAACTCTGAATAATTCAATGAAAGACTAAAAAATTTATATATAAGCTTCATAAATTCAAAGCTTTTACAATTGAAACGTAAGTACTTCCCTTACAATCTAAGAGGTTTATTAACTCTAATATTCATAGAAATAGAACTATTAGCATATATATTTTAGATGTAAGCTCACATATATTTTATTTAGAAGTAAGTAATTGCTATGGAATCTGATCAATCATTCCTTAATAAGACAAATGATATTATTGATAGCGATAAAGGCCAAAAATTATTTTCGCTCGATGCTCCTTCTTTTTCTGAACTTCACGGTGGTCCAGACGGCGTTATAGATGCATTAAATGCCCATGTGATGCTGCATGGCTATTCTATAGTCAAAAGACGTACTAAATCACACGATCCTATTGGAGTTGAGGTTGGAGTTATGACTTTTAGATGTTCGAAAGTTGGCAAAATACAATCTTCTAATGCAAAGAAGCGTAAGTATAGAGCTTCAAAAATGACTGAGTGCCTCTTTATTATGACTGCGCGAGAAGACAGATGCGTCTGAAAGCTTAAGATATGTTGCTAAAATCATAATCACGGTCCTTTTGATGTCACTACCCATATCGGTTATAAGAGAAGAGCCATGACGAAGGAAAAATCTGTAAAATCCAAAATGCTACGAAGAGTGGTGTTTGATATTGTGGGAAAAACTTGTCAAGAAACAACATTTACGGTGGGTATTTGTATCCTCTCAGGTGAAACCCAAGAAGACTTTGAGTGGGCTTTAACTCAAGTCTTAAAGAAGTTTTATCAAACAGTTCGTGTTACTTGCCCGGATTTTTGGGTAACAGATCGTGGCTCAGCGTTATTTAAAGCAATTAAACGTCTTCATCCGCGAACTTGTTTCTTTCTCTGTACCTGGCATATCAACATGGATATCAGGGCTTTTGCCTCTAAATTTCTACACAGAAAAGAGTTCCTTGATAATACATCTAAGATGTCATGTAGGACGAAGAGGTGTTGGTAGGAAAAATGTCCACTTCTCGGTGGCAGGAGTATCAGATCATATGTTGTCATCTTCCAGTACTAAAAAGTTTTATTGAGCCAAGTTAGGGCACATGAGGTTAGGTACATAGAATACATCATAAAATAAAGAGATAAACCTAAATTTATAAAATTTCGATTTGATTTGACATGATTTGACATGATGTTATAGGCTGTCTCAGAGTTGAACTTTGAGCCTTCCTAACTTATTTAGCTGGCTGCTAATTCATGTATATTATTTACGCCTATTAATTATGAGATTTAGTACGTCTTTACAAAAATATTATGTGCGCTCTAATTTATGAACCAATCAGCAATTTACCTTCCAAATGCAACCAAATGGGGGTGTCAAGATAAGAGAACCGGGTGTTAGCATATGAGGTCTCTAAATTAATGAATAAACTACGCTACGTTTTGGAACTTTCTTACCTATTCTTCGTTTATTAATCCCGGAAACAAAGTAATACGACTCAACTCTCATATCGCTGTCGCATATATAGAGAGGTTGAATTTACTTTCCAAATGATACAATCATGTCTGTGTTATCAGCCCAGGTTTATCCGGGTCAAGCACTTGGATTTATAGGTGGGGATTCAAACGAAGTAGACTGAAAAACAAATGATTAGCTGATTTTCATTTTTAGTACTCGGGTCACCCCTCCATTATGTCTTGACCCGGATCAAAGCTGAACCACGGCGGTTCTCAAAGATTGACTTAATATATGACCAATCTTCTCCATTAACAAAGCCTGTAATAATAGGTCTTCCTGATAATGGTCTTCGATTGCGCTTCGATGGACCCGAACAGCGATTACGGTTGATAGAGGTTTTGGACTTTGCCAAAAACCATCTCACATATAAAGAAAAAGATATGGTTCGATTTAGTGTTATGAATCAATCAGGCTCAGCTCAAACTGATAGCCAGTCTGGTCCTTCATTTAGGCACATATATAATAGGCTGTTGGGGCCAACATTTCCAGGAGAATATATAGAGCCAGAGGATAAAACTGATATTGGAACATATGTTTTATCCTACCCAGGAATTGCATTCTCTTTTCCGTTGGCTAAGTCTCACTGGTCGCCTGAAAAAGATTTTGTCACGCTTTTATCATCCTCGACAAGCCAACCTGCCTCATCAATGGCACTATTTCATGGTAAATCATGGTCTGATGCTAGGGGTTCTCTCTACAATAGCATGTTTGACATGCGAGATCTACTTTCTGTGTCTAGTAAAGGTCGGGAGCAACTGCGAGATGAAGTCAAACTAATTCGAATATATGGAAAGGGTCAGTTAGAGCTACTTCGCTCGGAAGGGACGCAACCTTTTTGGATAATACTTGGTCTTACATCTCCACAAGATCTCATTTCAAATCTTGGTCCACCCGACGCGATATTTAGAAAAAACGATCATAGAATGTCAATTCATAAATCTTCTCTGGGTGCTATTAGTCGTCTTAGAAAAAACAACGTGAGAATTCATGATGACTCAACAGACACTGATCAGTCATCTTCATATACTGTAACAGATGATTCGGAAAGCGATGATGGCGCGGGTGAAGTGATTGGAAGCGTCACAGGTGAATGCTTTTACAACTACTTCTATCAAGGATTTGATATTCTTCTCTCGTATTCTGTAGCTCCTTCACCGTGTCCACCATCTAAAGCTCAGAGTATGCCAAAAAATAGTTGCGAAAATATTATTCCTACAGATTTATCAAATCGGCTTGTGGCTACTAAACTAATACTCCATAGTAACGCACCAGGCTCGTATACTTTCAATAGGCACCGGCGGTGTCGTTGGGAGATCAAATACTTGCCGAAACATGGTTTGGATATCATCAATTCCGAGTCGCCATTTCATGAAATTGAAAAGAGGCTTCAGGAGGAGTGGAAAAGCATATATAAAAATAGCGAAGAAGAGCGTGCTTACCAGCGTGGTATGGTGCTGAATCGAGATATGGGAGATAGTCTTGGAAGTAGCTGTGAGTTGCTTGGTGGCTGGGAGGAGAACATGATAAATAAAAAATTGGATCCCTTAGATGCAGATGACATCAAAGGTCTTGGTAATACAAATCTATACGGTTTTCCTGGACTAGTTTTCGAAGTCATGCAGAATGGATTTGTTAGTGGATTAACTATTTTTTAACTTCCTTTTATTAATAGCTACAAGCTAGATGGCTAAATATTACATGATTTCACTAATAGAACAGTTAAATAAACAGTATAAAGTTTTTTTAGAAAAGGGTGCTTTTATGGCCTTGAAATTAAAACTTGTTTATGAAAATAAGTAGCTAGAGAATTAAGTCTAAGTATGTAGATAAGGTCTTACGAATAAAAAAAAATGAATGAATGATACGTAAGTCTGTTTGATTACTTTATAAATGGAGGTAATGGACGGTAATTAGAATATTGTAGGCTTAGTCCAAATAAGCCTCTTATATGGTTAAATTTCCTCAGAAAGGTTATTAAGATGTTAATTAAGTCTAACCTGGACTGCCGGGGATTTGATTTAATACTCGGTCAACTCACCGCGAAAAGCCTCTCTCTCACTTCATATCCCATATTACCTTCGGCTCTACTAAATATTATATTATATGATTGATCTTTGCTACTGTATATATATATATATATAACTTTGTTTTCTGTTTCGTCAAGAAAATTCTACATCAGGTTGCGTCATAAGTTGTCGGAAGATTAGCAACAACTTCCTCACAACGTATGCATAGTTGATCTTGGACAGGTGCAACATATCTCCAGCATCGGGGACACTTTTCATGTTTAGGGGCTGTGATCCATGCCGTTGCACGGCCTCCTGGGATATCGAAATTTGAAGAAAATTTCCAATGAGCTTCTGGCTCAACTCCGAGCTCAACTGAAGAGACTACAAAGATACTTTCTAAATCAGCAATATACCGGCTGAATATAGCAGTTCCAGTAGGAGGGAGTTCTAAAATAACCGAAGATTCGAGTGAAGAACCAATAAGTTTCTGCGCACGAGCTTGTTCTTGAGCTACTTTAATTGCTCCAGCAGCATTCATTAACCATGGTATGTCTGAGATAATAGAGGGTAAGCAATTTAAGTCACGATCAATCGTAAAAGGCTTCTGCGGCTTTACGTGGAAAGGATGCGGGTCACCACGAGCTTTCATCCATTCGGGACGGTGATTCCAAGCTTCTTCAACAAGAAGTGGAGTTATTGGTGTCAACATCTTCAATAATCCATTGAAAATAGTATCCAAAACACTTCCTCCATCTCCGCAATACAGCCTATCTTTAATGGCTTCCAAATAAAATGACGATAATTCTGAATTCACCCATTTATTGATAGCTTTGACGGCCTGGTAAAACTCAAATCTATCATATGAAGAATCGACTTCAGCCATCACCAACTGTAGATGGGAGAGAGCTATTTGATCCAAAGTGGTAATTTGAAGATTTTTACAAGGGTGCTGTACTGAACCTAATAGCATTTTAAGGATCATACGAAACTTCAAAAGTGCAGAATGGTTAGATTTTAATACAGATTGACCAATCACTACGTCACGGGTAAAATCACAGCTTGCTACCCATAGTCGTAAGGCATCTACGCCCAATGCTTGACTCGCTAATGAGCCCCCTTTCTTCTTTTTAACCTTCTAAACGTAAGCATTATTCAAATTTAATGGAATCTTACCCACAGGTGGCAAAAGGGAGCCATCAATTATCTGGTTTGGAGAAATAATATTGCCAATAGACTTCGACATTTTTTTGCCGTCTTGGTCAAGTACAAATCCATGAGTTATGAGAGTCTTGAAAGGAGCTTCATTTCGTCCAGAACCACTCACATAAGTTAACAAACTAGATTGGAACCAACCGCGGTGCTGATCGGTTCCTTCAAGATAGATATCAGCTTGACTATTCATTTGGTTCCAACTTGTACCACTATCAAACCAAACGTCCATAGTGTCTTTTCCACGTCTTAAAGGCCCATTTATGTGAGGCGGGATCCAAGCAGGATCCTCCGGAGGGTCTGTCCACCAGGAGTCAATCCCCCTTTTAGAGATAACAGATATGATGTGGTCAATACTTTCACTCGTAAGAATGGCTGTTCCGTTATCTTTGTACAATGCGGGAATAGGGACACCCCATGCTCGCTGCCTCGAAATACACCATTCGCTTCTTTCTTTCACAAAACTTTCAAGTCTAGAACGTCCAGATTCGGGTTTGAAGGAAACTGTCTTTAAATTTTTAATCGCTTCATCCTTAACGGTCCCAACATCTGCAAACCATTGCTCTGTAGCCCTAATAATGACAGGCAGTTTGGTGCGCCAATCATAAGGATATTTATGTTTGTACTTGTGAATGAAGAGAACATAATTTCCTAGTAACTCTAGGACTTTTTTTCCGCCACCGTCTAAAACTGATATACCTTCAAGAGTAGACGGGTTCTGTGGAAAAGCATCAGCAGTAAAACATCCCAAATCGTTTACAGGAGCAGCTGCTTCAATTCCTAATCGTGTACAAACATCATAATCATCTTGCCCATGGCCTGGGGCAACATGAACAAGACCAGATCCAGAATCTGCAGTTACAAACTCAGCTTCAATAATTGGATAAAAAGTGGAG
This sequence comes from Oidium heveae, assembly GCA_003957845.1. Lineage (NCBI taxonomy): Eukaryota > Fungi > Ascomycota > Leotiomycetes > Helotiales > Erysiphaceae > Oidium > Oidium heveae. Next base: position 24,825 of record QVIK01000458.1, read on the forward strand.
CCTCCAAAAATATGGGTATATTGAGCGCCCTTAAGATCGCGACCCAAGATACAGTCTCTAAAGATTTCTGTAGGCTTGTTGGGAAGTAGCTTCATGACTTCTTCAATCCTACTCTTAGCAATTATTAAAAATTCTGTGTTATAATTGACGATGGAATATTCTAGTTCAGAATGAACAGCAATAGCTCGATTTGCTGGTAATGTCCATGGTGTGGTTGTCCACGTGACAGCATATAGTTTTACACCAAGGGGTAAAGTCTCTTTCAAAGCTTCTGGTATAGTTAAGATTGGGAATTTCACATATGCCGCAGTTGAGCAATGATCGGACTTGTAATCAAGTTCTGCCTCGGCAAGAGCAGTTCGTGAAGATGGAGACCAATACACTGGCTTGAATCGACGAAAAATGAGTGCTTTTTTAACCATGGTTTGAAATACTCGGAGCTGTTTAATCTCATACGATTTATCCATTGTTTTCCAAGCCTTGGCCCAATCTGCCATTATTCCCCATTCACGAAAATTCTTCATCTGCGATTTAACTGTTTCAGATGCTAGTTCTCTTGCTATTTTTCGAATACTAATAGAATCATGAACTGTCTCGCCGCTTTTGTCTGATACTCGCTGCCGTTCAAGGGCCTTGAGCTCGATAGGTAGACCATGGCAGTCCCAGCCAGGAACATAAATAACTCTTTTTCCTGTAAATATTTGTAAATATTGAGCTACGTCTCTGCAGTTCCACAGTAACATGGAATTACAAATTACCTTTCTGGATCTGTCTTCGGCAAATAATATCCTTTAGGATTTTATTTAATGCATGTCCAATATGTAAATCACCATTGGCATAAGGGGGGCCATCATGTAGCAAAAAAGAAGGATCGCCGCTACGTTCCCTAGATTGCCATTCGTAGAGATCATCTGTACATCGCTTTAGGTAGTCGGCTTGATCTGTAATCGAAGGACGCGCTCTACAGTGTTTTAGCGTTATAAATTGAGTCGATTTAATACTTCTGCTCACGGGAAACTTGACTTAGGTAGTCTCAACGTACATGACCAAGATTTTAGCGGAGGCCTTATGGGCATTATCCTAATTTGGAACGAAGATAGTTCACATCTTATCTTCACTGAACGTCAATTTATTTATTTTTATGTGGGGCGATAGGAGGTTTTAAATGAGTACGTAATATAGATTTTTGGTGACAGCTTCGAAAGTTATCTACAGTTTAGTTTAGACACCGACTGGCCATAGCAATTAAAAAACAAGTCTCTTTCCAAATTTAGTTTGACCTTCAATTGATATACCCAATTTTAAAATCAGCCTTCAGGAAATTAAATGTACTAAGCTAGTTCAAAATTAAAAGGCAAGGAAAAGACAGGAACTGTAGCTGCGCGTGTCCACAGTAATATTAAAGCTGTCGAGCTTCAATGTAAATATTTACCGGTATTATTTTTACTAGCATGAGTGTTGGGAGAGAGCGATAAAGATACTTCCAACATCGTGTATAACATTCTCAGGTTTTAATTAAAGGAAAATTTCAATAACTTATAAATGACCCAACTCGTGGTATTTAGGAAAGTTATGTAGTTAATTCTACTTTGCTATTACCTTTCTAAAAACATTTCACTATGCTGAGATAAAAAAATCCTGTGATATAGGGATGAGACCTTGATCACAATTATGTCTATTATTGGCCGTTGAGACGATGGTTTTTACTGCATTCGGAACTCGAAGGGGTGCGAGTGGACTCGTGGAATAGAGCACTCGAGGGTAAGGAACAGAGAATCTTTTTTCGTAGCTTTCACTTCCTATGTAATAGAATAAGCTGAATATGATGAATGATTAATGTCATCTAAAGAATACCAATGATTGTAAGCTTTCAGTACTGGACTATGTAGAGCCTCCAAAGACGTGGATATATTGAGCAGCCGTGAGATCAAAATTCAAGATACAAAGCTTAAAGATTTTTGTGAGTCCTCTCGAAGGTAGTTTTGTGACTTCGATTCTATTCTTTGCTTTGCAGTTATTAAAAACAAACATTACAATCTCCTTTCAAGATGTAATAACTTCATTTTATACGACGCACTTAACAAAGTCTGTAGCACAATATCAATTCTGAGTTTTTATAAGTGCTACAAGTTAACATTAAATTGTTTTTTCTTTGTGCATGAACCAATATCGCAAAAGGCACTGTTAGTTGAAAATTCATGCGCCTCCATGCTAAGTATTATGGTTGATTGCGCGACATAGCAAACGATGGATGGTTGGGACTTTGTAATAGGTTTTTTGTCAAAAGTAAAATGTTACTTAATTTAACTAGCATTACCTAGTTTCGATCCAGGGACCTCCGGGTTGTGAGCCCGGCGCGCTTCCGCTGCGCCATAATGCTATTCTTATGGATAAGTTTTATATAATACTATATTTTCAAAATGTACTCAAGATCCTCTGCCAAATCCATATCGCATCAGAGCAGACTTTTAATATCAACCTCATCATAAAACGAAAGCATATGTAGACATTTTATAAGCCCGAATTTAGTGGAAAGGCTTACTTATAGTCTATCACTACACTCAATACCTTATTGTGTGATCACAATCAATTCTACTTGAATATTCTTCTCTCTCAATTATTCATCTGCAATTCAATTTATGCCGTTTTGTCTAAAAACTCGTCACAGTACATGTAGGAACTTCAAATCATACCATATCACATGACTTACTAGGAATGAGTATCACAGCTGGCTATGACGTAATTAGTGTGACCTTAAAAATTAATAACGTCGATTACGTTTATATATTTAGTGAACGACTCGAGAGACATCCCCTGATATCCAAAAAAAACATCCCAGTCTGCTTAATCCTTGTAAATTAAGTCCAAATTAAAGCAATACCGCATATAATTCATAACTTTCAAAGTCAAGGAAAAATATCGGGGATGTACCTGGCCATAGGATTATGCTAGAACATGTACTAAATTTATGTAATAGTACCAACGAGAGTCACTTGAAATGTATGTAAAAATGTACCTGTACTAATTCTTGTACTGTTCATTAATATCATCAAATTGGAAACTATGAAAATATCTAACGAATCATCCCGTCATCCTATTATGCAATCATTGCATTATTGTATCAACACCAAAATACTGTGAGAACCCTTTAATTTGGATGGGCAAAATGTCCCGACAAGAGGTTGATCTACTTAATTTTATCTCTTAACGTTCATCCAGAAGCATTTATGTACTTTTTCTTATTATAACCGTCCTGCTAACAGCTGGTACGTCCTCGTTTGGGCCGTCGAGAGGTTTCAATAATCTCAAATAGAGATGGGCCTATCCCGATTGAGCTTCCCAAAGCGAATAGATTGAAACCATCTCGAGTATGTACCAAACTTGGCTTTCCGACAGCAGCCGAACCATCGGTGGTGGAAATTCTTATCACATCTCTCAACTGCACCTGATAAGAAGCGATTCAGTTGCTGTATCGGCTGACGTTGAATTTGTCTCCTTACTTTAAAGCTTTAACACTCTTCGGCAAGAAGACTTTTTTGTATACATCATAGAAGTTAGCCGTGGACACCGAAATCTATTGTTTGAGGAATATATGGCTTCTCTCAACTAATGACGCCACTGCATGGCCAAAATGAAGGACTTCTTTGATCCATGCCTGGAGGAAGTAGTGCTTGTTGCTACTTAACCAGGTTTGATCGAGATACAGAGATAAAACACAAGACATTTGTTCTTGGATTACAGCCAAACTTTCATCGTACTCTACTTAGGTGACAGGATAGTAGAGCGAAGCCCACATTTATATGGAAGCCTCATAGGATTAAGCAGTAGTAAAGTGTTGCTTGGCCTCGGCTTGAATGATCTCGTTCATATGCCAAGACGGATCAGGAAAGACACACTAGGAAATGCACTCTTGATATCACCTAGCAAGGAAAGTTCTCGATAAAAAACTACTACAAAATTTGAAGGGTCAAAGAAAGTGTGAAAACAACCCGAAAACTGGAAAAGAGCCTAAGGGTTGTATTTTTCGTTTTTTTCTGGAAAGAAAACAAAGAGAGCGTGATATAGGTTGGTTGGTAGGCATTATGCTGACTACGTAAAGAAGTAGCATTTTGAATATATTCATTTTGTAGGTTAAATTCATAGTAAATACAGCGTTGGACTTATAGTCCTGTGCCAGCGATATCGAAGACCTTGGCGCGGTGATAAAAGAAATAAGTTTTCCATCTGCACATTTTTGATCTCGATGGAACACATTGTTAGAATCCATTAAATCCAGAAGTTCTCCAATGGGGAGTCGACCAGTTAGGGCGGCTTCTCTAGCTCTTTACTTCGCGTTTTAGACGTCCTTTATTACTTACAGTGATGCAATCAAGACTCTCACGTCTACCTCAGCAGCTATTACTGTCGCAACTATCTATTCCTGCTACGAATCTAGTTTACAGTGACATGAATAGGCTGCGGAATTTGACACTGGATTGTGACTATGATGCTTAGTATGGATAACCTCATATACCCGCAAATTACTACCTGTTAGTAAAAAAAGACTGCCTTCTGATAATTGATTCTTAGTTACAGCCAATTTAAATGGCTGAACGGTTTTTCAAAATTCTTCCTTAGATTTTTATGCGCAACACGGTGAACAATTTGACACAACCCTTTCATATCCAGCTTCTTTTATCTTTTACTGAACGTGTTTTATTGACTGTAAATCTATGAAGCCACTAACAAGATTGATTTTAAGTGGATAAAATTAATTTTTTCTCCATCTCAAGTTAGTGACAAAATTAATGAGGATGATGTAGGGAGTAGGATGTAAAGATCAGAAAGTCAGTGATCTCTTGATCGAGGAAGAGAAATCAGTGTATCATATCAGTGCTCATTAATCATCGATCATCGATCAGCGATTGAAGTTGCTCAACAAGCCCGTCTGTAATCTGATCAAAATGGCCTATCGAAATATGGCTTGTTTGATTACTTAGAACTTGGGTATACGCCTTACTACCGGCCGGTAGCCCATACATTAACTAGGACATGTACTAGTAAACTTGCTTGTGCGCAGATAAATTTGGAATAACCCGTCTTATTTATAGCGTAATAATACAACTTTTAGTAATGTTGTGCAGTTCTGGTGCTGAAATCTAAAAAGGTTGTTGTTAAACATTCAGTTAATTTCATAACTGATAAGTATGTCCTAATTTGGGCATAATTTACAAGGATTAAACAGACTGGGATGTTTCTCGAGTCGACCCTTTTATTTATTATTGTAGCAGGGCTTCAAAAGATTCGGCAATCACCCTGGAAACATATTTATTAAGAGGTCCGGTTATGAGAGAAGTTAGAAGCTTATAAAAAAAATCTTAGAAAAAAATAAGAAAAATCAGCTTTATGGCCATAGCGAATATAAATCTGATTAGTGCAATTAATATCAATAAAAGTTTGAAGAAGGCGTGTAATTTAAATCTGCAAATAGACTCCTTTCATTTGCATATAGGACATATATAACCGGAGCAAAACCTCTAGATATTGATTTACGCTTATTTATATTTTCTCTTCCAATTATCAAATATCAAAGTTCTGCATTTGGGACTACAATATGGTGGACTAAGACCAAGAGTTCGTACAAGTAATTGAATTATGTCTATTGAATTAATGTTTGGTATGTTCCGATGTGTGTTTGATGTTTATTTGAAGGATATACTTATTGCAGTAACTTTTATTACTCACCTACGTAATTCTTGAATATTATATGCCCGTAATTATAATTAACTAATTGAGCTCAGAACAATAATATTCAGAGTATTTATATTCTTCTAAGTGCTAATATTTGTTTGAAACTCACCAAATTGTTTGATATATCCAAGTTTGGCTCGTATTCAACTGCTTAAATTTTAAGTGGATATGATGTGTTAATCATGTTACTGTGAAAACCTGCTGATAAACAACAGATTTATGGATTTCTAAAAGGAGAGTTTCTGGCCTTAGAATCGGGATCTCTTAAATCGTGGTATCGAATAAAATATTCTCAAGTAGTGGTAACCACCACACACCTCACTATTCAATCCGCAGTAAATTGCCTGGTTAAAATGGGGATTATTAAGCAATATCTAAAAATATCTAGCAAGGAGAGTGAAGAAAAAGTTGATAATTAGCTTTTTATGAATATCTAAGGTTTAGGCTTCTAAATAATTTTCTTCAATTACTAGGCGGACTATTTAGAGACCTTACTAGTCCATATAGAGTAAGTTTGTGATGATGTATTCAGATTGGATAGCTTCTTGGTCATGTAATACCCAAGATTTCTATTCGATGAATTTGGGTAAATGAGTAAATTATCATGTGATTAAGAGATATATAGTAAATATTAGAATGTTAGAAAAGAATATTAATCTGATTTCTCGAGCGCAAAACTGACCTTGCCAAATCAGAGTGGGTGTCATTGAAATTTTATCAGAATGAGTCAAATAGTCTTTAAGTTTTAGTTGACTATGACGCTATTTTGAAGGCAAGAGGTCAATATTAATTGACTTTTGTACCGGTAAAAATGATTTTTATTGGTTTTTTTACACACGACTGTCAACTGCAGAATAATTTTTGACCATTGTTGCTGCTAATGAAATACTCCCCCTCTGGTGTGATGGGCGGAGTCATATATCCGTGGGACATACTACTGTAGTATTGCTGTCTCTGAGGGGTTTCTGGGTAACTAGCGGATGTTTGTATTTGCTTCTCTAATGAAGGAGTCTCAACTTCGATAACTTGTTGAGATGTATGTCGATTGATTATTTCTTGCTCTCGAAGGAAGTTGTTGACAATATTTGATACCCGAGACAAATGACTAGAGGAGTATTTTTTAAATAATATGTGAGAGGTATTTTCTAGATTTTGAGATAACTCGTAGACTGTCTGACGAACTTCGTAAGATTGTGCTTCCATTAATTCAGGTCTTCCGAGAATTCCTCTAGCTAGAGCAAGAGAAGCAGCGGCCATAACCGAAGGTTTCTTTGAGACAAACTCCTTGTGATAACAAGCGAGTTCGCATAAGTACCACGCCATGTGCTCTACCTGGACATCGCCAATAACTTCGTTTTCGGCCGCAAGACGTATAAAGCAGTCAACTGTTGGATGGCCAATAACCCATTCCAATGTATTAAGTACATGCCACTCCATCTGGGTAAACATATCTTCATCATAGACTTTGCAACACATCTTCCTCAATTCTGCAATTGAGGGAACTAAATCCTTTCGATCAGTGTACTTGGCAGCTATTAATAAAGCTGCGCAACCAACAAGTTGATAATGACGTTTATAGACGACCCTTCGTGAGCAGTATCTGTCGAGTAAATTTATTGTGAGAAATAGAGTTTCAGGTAAAAGTCGGAAAGCTCCGTGTGCTTCGACCAGAAAGTCAATTAGGTACGGTCTCATGAACCATTGGATTTCATGTTGAATATCCATAGATGCGACATCTGGTAAAGTAAGAGACTGTATACTGTTAGCATATCAAAACTAATCGCTGGGTTTTTGGATTAGTGACCTCCATGTGATGCATATGCTGGACGATATCGTTTAAGTATAAACTACGTGCTTGGTTTGATAATTCGTTTGCAAGGGCTTCTCGCTTTGAGATACCCGAAAGCTTGACATACTCTTGGGTTGTTCGAGGAGGTTGAGAATAGTCTTCAGTAAAGTATGTATCATCGGGTTGGTGATAGACCATCTTCTCGTTTATGAGACCTTCTTGTTAAGTGTAAATGAACGGACGTCAAGAATCACCAGGATTTCCGACACAATTAAATTAAGTAAATTTTGTAAAATGAATGTACCGTACTTGATGTACTTGTAGGTCGGAGATCCTAAGATGACTTAAGAAGGGATGTTGGAGCAATTTAATTCTTTTATAGTATTCTATGCAGGTCCGGGGTGCCAAGTTAATTGTATTTATTTGTATATATAAAAAATATTTGTAATTGTCTTTCTAACTTTTAGTTGGTAAAAAATATTTGAGAGAAAGATCGTAATAGATAATTGCTGTCTTCGGTGAAATCGAATTGGTAAGAAACGCTCGGAAAAGTCTGATATTCTCAAAACTCGACGACGCTCTCTTCTTTAGCTAAAAGAGAAGGTCGATGACTGGATGAATGAGGGAGAAAAAGGGGTGACTGTATGCAAATGAATCAAAGAAACTTGCAGCAGAATTTGATCTCTGATGTGCAAGTGAATGGGCAAACACGCAGACGGACTAGCAGGCAGTTAAGCAGGCAAGTGAGTAAGCAAGTAAGTGTCTAGAATAACCTAAAAGATGTGTGGTTATTAACTTGCCCAGCCAACTCCAAAGCCCACGGAAAAAACTGGAGCCTGAAGCAGTAGTAACAGAGATACAGACAAACAGCCGGAACGAGCAATGCCTATCTAAGCCTTCGGACTGGAAGGTAGGCAGGCAGTGTTTTGTCGTTCCCTACCTCCCGCTCTAGTTCGCGAAAGAAAAGAAAAATAATTCAGTTTGGTTAAGGGAGGCCGACACTAAGCAAGGCAAGGCTAAGCTTAGCTAGTCCAGGATAGGCTAGGCTTGGCTTGGCTAGACAGGCAGGCAACAGGTAGGGGGAGGCTTGAGTGGAGAAAAGTGAATTGTATGCGGGGAGGGATGCGTAAAAAGAACAAGGTAGATAGGTAATGAAAAACCCCTCCCAGAACCAACCAACCCGATGCTCGCTTCGAAGGGCAGAAATTAGAAAATACAGAGGATTGGATCGATAAAAAAAAAATAAGATTATCTTTCACTCAAAAACAACCGACGGGGGGAAGGGGGTCGACGCAGTGGAAAGAAGACGAGGCAAGCAGCAGGCAGGAGAAGGAGTCAAGGCTGGCAGGCTGGCTAATAGGTAGGTCAGAAAAGTATGTGGATATAAATTAGATAACTCTGTATGACTGACTGATAGACTGATCTCACAGCGGAGGATGCCGCTCCCACGTATGCGCGCCTTATCGAATAACGTCAAAAAAATAACGAGTCTTGTGTTAAGAATAATTATACCGACAAGTGTATATCAGAAGGCAGGGAATTGAGCAATAAATGTGGTAGGCCGACCACGTTGTGACAGAACAAAGTGCTGCTGCTGCTGCCGCCGCTGTGGAGATGTCCGTCTGTAAGATTATTTTTCTGGGCATATGGAGGTGAAAAGGTAATAGAGGTCGTGAGGCGAACAGAAAACTCTATAGTAATTAGATAAGTTTCACCCGATTCAAAATGGTAAGATTATCTTTGTCAGATGGAGAAACAGTTGTGTGTTTAGACGTGACGTACAAAGGGTGTTGTTTATAAACTCCCATAAAGGCGACGGGGGAGGAGGGGACAGACGTTCAGCTGAATTTCACTGGCTACGGTCGGGGGGCCTACGGAGTGTTCTTACTTTGAAAAATAGCGTCTTGACTGACTGACTGATTCAGTGGATGATTGGTATGGGAAAGACAGGGCCAAGGGAAAGAACGATAGGAATGATTTTTGTTTTTAATGCTTTCTTCTGTTATTAATTATTATTACTTATTTCAACTGGGTGAGTAAAATCATAGCATATCTGATTTATTTAAGGGGCACATTAAGAGGGAGGTTGTGTTAAATTATGCTGTCAGGCCCAATTTGGTTAGGGTGATTCACAATGACGATCAAGCTATATGCCCATCCCCATCCAGTTCCCCTCAACCGTCCCCGTCTCCATCTTCATCGAATCCTTCTGCATAACGCAGCCGCTCTATGCAGCCGCAATTGCAATATCCGGCGGCGACAAGAGGTTACCGATCACCAGAGATTCACGCAGGGAAATATGGGAATTGAATATGGCGGAAACGGATGCAATTAACGGATGCCCTTCACATTGTAGCTCTCAAGATTCTTCTTACTACTATGAAAATGTTGAGGATTTCAAAGTCACGTCGCATTTGGATAGCATCCTGCTTTTAGTTTGTGGATTCTATGCGTCTGTGCAGTATTACTTCACTTATTCTATATAGCCTGGTGGAAAGCGTCGAAAACCGCCTGCCGTTGCTGGTCACAGACTGATAGCCTGGAGAGAATAAGAACGATATAATCAGCCAGTCAGTCAGCAGAGTGATGCTCACACACAGCCGATGTAAGGGGGCTTCACCAAGCGAGACGAGGAACACCCTGTCTAGTGGAACCGAAGACGGGGAGAAGACCCACCACCCCGTTGCAACTGTAGCGCCCGATAGAACAACCGAAGTTAATGGCCTCTTCCCTGCTCATTAATTTCCAGATGGCTGGCGGCTCTGGATTAACATGAGATACAGTGAGTGAGCGCTGTGCACAGAATTTATTACTCCCCTCACGTAATTCGCTTGCATCAGGGAGTTGAGTAAACACTGACAGATTTACTCTAGGTGTTCACGGTCACAAGTTCATTCTATACAACGGCATCACATTTGAAAGTAGTGATTTCTGTGGCATGCAAGAGAACGACTAGATCGATTCGCCGGTGAGATAAGGGTGACTTTTAGAAAATGCGTTTTTTTAACATTATCCCAAAATACAACCGAATTTATCACTCAGTACCGTTAATTATTGTCTAAACGCTGAATGCCGCTATTGAAATCCATTTTCATATATTTGCAGACCGGATCTCATTCTGAACTCAGCGACTCCTCAAAACTATCAACTTTGTTTTAAGCAAGCAACTGCTTATTCTTACCGGGAAAGTTCATCAGTCAGTTAGTAGCCTTCACTAACAACTTGTAAGTGTGTACGTCAGGTAAGGATTTTGTTCATTTCCCCACATGACATGTTCCTCGGGTAGATGTGACATATGGCACGACCCACAGATTGTGAAATGAGCTTGATCAACACAACACTGCTAAACGCAACCACAGCAACAAAATAGATCAACACTCACAAAATAAAGATCAAGCAAAAAAGAAAATACTCTAGGCAAACAAGTGTCCATAGGCACATTGCGAAGTAACGCACGATCATACTGTCAAAAAATAGCTTTATTCTTATTCCTAAACATCAAAGCGATCTAGACATTGCCATACTCAATTACCGACGATTTGCCTCCATCGATAATATTTTTGGTACGTGCGCCTATTATATCGGCGATTTTTATCCTGATTCAGTGAGTTCGAAAGACAGCCGTCATTTCAAAAACTAAACTTTAACTAGAGTTAAGTGATCGTCTAACTCAACAGAATTCCTTGTACATATTGTGTGATAGTTCAATCAGTCTCTAGCAAACTTGATAATATCGTTCCGTATAGTATTATAGACCATCTTAATCAAGGATAATGTACCAAATGTTATTACATGCAATGAATTTTGGGATTCTTTTGATGTATTCCACGTAATGTTCCCCTCGATTGGCATATGCATACAAGTAGTTCAAGAATGTTATAACGTGCTGCTGCCAAGTAATTAAATATCCGCACTAAATGTCAGATGGTCCACACCAGATACGGATGCTAGGATAAATAGAAGGTTAGAAACAACGAGAATATGGAAGAATAATCCACATCACGTGACAACCAATCAAGCAAGATCTATGTTAATGAAGTATATGTATATCAAAAGGTAGTGGGTCTTATAAATTAGAGCTCATAACTTTTGCTAGTAAAAATTTGGTGTAGATTATCCTCCTTTTCTGCTTGTCATTACTCTTTCCCGTAACCTTGCATTCATAAAAATGTGGGAGCTGATCATACGTTATTAGGCCAGCTAGTAAACCATCGTGTAGTTTTTAATTCAATAATAACCTATGCGATCTGGCACGATTGGAACTTCAATTTCGGTTAATCGATCGAATATCTTATGAAGACAGAGAAACATTGAGTATCAAAAGATTCTCAGTTTCTAAAGCAAAAATCTGAAGACATTTTTCACGATTATTTCAAGTCTTTATATTATGGTAGGTTAACAAAAATCTGCTCCAAGTCAAAGTGGCTACTAACCGTCCTACCCTACGTCGGCCAGTGTGCATTAGTTCTAATGGATTGATTAGCTTGTATAAGATATTAGATAGTCCTACTAGTTAAAGTAGTTGCACACATGCTATATAGATCAAAAGGGGTAAATCAATACAAACATATAATCCATTAGCACTTTACCCAATACTGAAAGTAAAATTGTAAGTTTCCAATTTTTACTTGGAAATCTGAAATAGATTTTGTCCTCACCCCTCGTCGGCCAACGCTTAACTCAATTCAGAATCAACGCTTCTGACTATTTTGACTTGATTCTACAAGTGTATATTATCAACCATGTAGGGCGTTAGTGAAGATAATAGCAAGACTGGGGAAGAAGTTTGTATAATCACACTCCTTATGTTCTTGAACATTTTCTAACTGTAGAAAACGTCATTCATACTAGCCTAGTAGCAAAAACTAGTGCATGTTGGCCGACGTATGGGTTAGGGCAAAAGGACAATCGATGATACATGGACTCTACTACACTTTTCTACTAGTGAACATCAATGTCTTGCACCGACTTAATTGCAATCTACTTTGGGGGGGGCCAATTACTAATAAATCTCTGAGTAGCCTCTGTAATCTAATTAATTATATTTGTCATATGCCATAATTATGGGAGGGGGACGTGCAAAGAGTGACGATTACGTAAGTTCAAGGCATGAGAATCTTGTGCTTAGACCAAGACTCCGGGGGAAAAAAAAAAAAAATCTACAACATTATTCGGCAAGCAATATCAAAATCATGTCCATGCTAATATAGCATAAATAGAAGATTACTTCATTGTGGTCAGGGGAGATTATGCTTTCATGAGAAACCAGATTAGTGTTGATTAACAGCTACTTCATAATAATTACGTGAAAACAGTCTCTCGAGAGCTTCTTCAACTAAACTCATAATTTTTTTTTAAAAAAAAATCAAACCCCAATAGCCTCAAACTTCAACTATATGCTTGCAAATCGGAAATATTGGACAAATTTATGTGGCAAATGTTCCGACCTCAGTTGATGGAATATAGTCCAAGAAGCTAATTTCTCTGGAGACACAGAACTGCAGAATAGAATTGGAATCGTTGAGTAAAATAGTTCCTAGTACTATAATAACGTTAGATATAAAAAACTAGTACAGAATCAAAATTACGACTACATGTAGTGAAAAAACTTATCCCATTAGTAGAAGGAGCAAACATTAAGACGATCAATTTAAGTGTCAGCATATTAAATTTTTGTTATAGGTACAAGAACGTATGCTAAGTAAGAGCCTCGATCTTCATGGTTATAAGTAAGGCATTGACTATATTTTTCTGGATCTCTCGATCAACTCATTTCAAAAAAAGGGTTTAACGTGATAGTTGTTGACAAGGCACTTTTGGTCAAGCAAGAAAAAAGGGTAGCCTTAACAGTTCAAACTAGGTCATTTACACACTTACCTGTACATTGAAAGGTCATATTTCATGTGAGCGATTAGGAGTTTTTATTTCAGCATAAAGGGACTTGTAATGAAACGAGGAGTATGTATTGCTGCTACAGAGATGACCACGATTGTGGCATCCAGTCGATTTTAGATGCCGGTACAAAGGTAGAACTTATAGGTCGATCTAGGCAAAAAAATAGATTGTGCCATTACAGCAAAAATTCAACCAATATGCTGAATAGTCCACTATTTCGTTTGCATCTGGCACACGCCATACGTGGATTTGAATATTTGTGACCAGTGTGGAACAAATACAAAATTACTGTAGATCTCTATAATTAATCTAAGCGGTTCCTGTTGACACTAGTTTTCGTGTAATTTTGACGCTGATCATATATGACATTTTGAAATACAGAATCCTTTTCCCATAGCGCCGCATTCAAAATCAAGTAGCATGTTATTTCACCGAAACTGAAATTTCGTCGCAAAATCTTGTAGCTAAAAGTTACAACAAACCCATGATTATTTACTTTTGTGACATACGAGCAATGCCGGGGATTTAAGCCGAGATTGAGGGGTGTGGACTCGGACCTTATATTCTTTGTTTCATTCAAAAAACGAATATACACAAACAGCTCCCCCTTTGACTCTCCCCGTTTGCTTACTCCCGAAGAGGCATATATTTCGTCTATTCTAAATTTATACAGTTTAAAGCAGTTGGGCGTAAACTTACTTACTCTACACCTCTCCGTAGTGATGTCAGGTTTGCGTTTCTATCTTTGGAAAGAAGTATAGCAGAAAGTTAATCTTGCTCTTCGGAATCCCCTTTCAACGCCGGGGGACTTGGCTTAGTCCCTATATGACAATCTCTAAATACTCCCTTGACCATCTCATGAAATTTAAAGCGAAGGGTTCTACCAGTTTACTCATATAAACCTCGATTATAATAAGCTGGCTGTGCAATTGGTCAAGCGCTGTTTGGACGTTTTAGGGGTGATTCCTGTATGGCTTATTGAATGACTCTAGCTGCGCGTTATAGAGAGTACGGGAGGAATGGCTAAGGCTTTCATGATGGACTTTCATTTCCCTAAGACAGTAATCTTTGGGTCCTTCCTATCCAATTGAGGCGATCGAACTAGCTAGCAAATGTTGGTATTAAGAAAAATCTGGCATCTGATGACCAGAAGAGAAGTTTAGGGGATTATGTATTTTAGATGTCCTTCGCACGTTCTTGTTTCCGTAGGGAAGCGTAGCCTGGCCAAACTCAGCCCTGTTGATAAACAAAAGAACAAAACTAAGTTGAATTAGTTGCTGGGGCAACTTGTTGTGCTCCCTACTAGAGTCATCTGATTGGATTTCGGCGACCAACAACATTAACAACAACACGGCATAACTGAAAATGGACTTCTGGAATCGATTCATTAGAATGGCTAACAACTGCCGGTTTTTTTGCCCTCTTTCTTCCATTACTTCTCTCCTCCTTTAGGCGATATTTCAAGTTAACTATGAAGTCATAGTTGAACAATGAGCTATAATTCCCTGTCCCCCCGATAAAGAAATTAAGTGGCTTGCTATCGTTGGAGGGAGACAGCTAAGAGCTTGCCTCTCCAATAAAAACCAACAGTTTTGTTGGAAAACTGTTGGCAGAGCATCAGCATAAATTGAAGTTGCAAAATGTGCAAGGTTGAGATTTAAAAAAAAGGGGAACTTGCATATCATAGAGAATTAAAGCTTTTGCAGTTCTCTCTAACAACAACGAAGCCTTGATAGGAGAAACACGCTACAATAAAGCCAGTTGTCAAAATGCAATAATTTAATGCCATTTGCCACTCCAGCCATCGCATCCTTCAAGTAAAGAATGAAAACCCGCTAACCCAGCTTGTAGTCACGTTCCAACGCTAATTTTTCGACAGGATTCTTAAGAATAGAAATTCATGTCGTCTGGTCAAAATCACCACGTCCGATTTACAGGTAGTCCAGTATGTATATTTGTAAGTGCCTGCCTGTATTTGATCGAGAAATGCAAAGATTTACAGAGATACGACTATTACTCCGTGTTTATAAATTGAGCGCCTTCATGAATGGTAATGACAAGTAAATAGTAGGGAAGTTAACAGTGGCGATTAATATTGTGCAACCCTAGCTTAAATAAGCCACTTACGTCGTCGAATTTCCTATAAAAACCCTTGTATTTTCCCCTACCCTAAGCATTAAACATTATGTAATAATTTTCTGTCTTCTAACTGGCGAGAAAGGGCAATAACGTTGCTAGAGAATCCTCTCACTACTCAATACTTCCCTGTAAGTTTTTCTGTTTGTTGTTCGAAGGCAACTGATAGTAAAGATTTTCAATACTCTGTTAAATCTTAGTATCTACATTAAAAATTAGAAAATCGTATCTGCTGCTACTTGATGTAGCTTTAACGCTATCTAGAAATATCAATCCGAAAGTCCTCCACATATACCAGTAAAAATTATGACTTTTATCCTGATTAAACATGCCTTAGTTGTAAATTATGGTGACTCTACGTTTACCACACGTCCGGTAAGTATGTCCTGGTTGTTGATAATCGCTGCAGAGACGTGGTGCCCTGATAGAAACCGAACTGAATGAATTAGAGGTTATTAATGAGGTTGAATTCGCCGAATTGACGTCTTCGACATTGATAGTGAAGGCATCTTCATGATACGATGGTTAACGTCGAGTGAAATTTATTACTTCATTTAAAACCGTATTTGACGGTGCAAGATTTGCTGCAATCTTCATTCTTTTCGAGCGTTTCGTTAACGGTTCTTCAACAGTTTCAATCCCACGTTTTCTCCTTTGACATAGGCAAGGAATTTTGCCATCATAGTTTTGGCTCTCGGCAAAAAATTCTGGTTGTTCTACAGTTTCAATATCATGAGAATCATTTAGTTGTGGATTTATAATGTTGTGACTAGAAACTAAATTCCAGTGCCGATGAAAATCAGCTAAATAGAGTCGTTGATACGACTCTAACTTGTTTTTAAGAGTGTGGTAACATGGCGTACCAAATGAGAAAGTAAAATTACATCTACACTCGGGAATAGGAATTCCAAATTTTTGAAATCGCGCTTAATGCTTTTCAAGATAAGCAAGCTGAGTTTCTACTAATTTCAGTGAGTGTCTGCAAACTAAAGTGTTTACATCACGAAAAAAAGTTCACTGCATGTGACCTTTGACCTGTTCTCTGTGTAGAAGGTCATGATACCGTTGGTGTTGTTGACCAAGGGCAATCCGAATTCTTTTAACTACTGTAAAAAGATTTCCAGTAGATTCTGCAATAAACATTTTAACATAGTGTTATGGGCTGTTGCCCTGTGTGTAAGGCTGGGCTTTTCTAAAAGCTCCAGCCTTGTGTGTTGATCACAGTCACGTGATATTATGAACT
>QVIK01000459.1:0-41603 GCA_003957845.1 Oidium heveae
CCGAAGGAAAATGGTCAAGGGTTGCAATGGATTTCATCACAGATCTACCAAAGACCAAAAATGGTAATACTGCAATACTGACATGTATTGAGGCAGCCACAAGACGCGGACGCTTTATTGCGTGCAAACTTGCCGGTCTTACAGCCGAAAAAACTGCAAATCTCATCCGCCAAAATGTTATTCGTCAACACGGAATACCAAAGCTATTCATTACTGATAGAGGAAAACAATTTATAAATAAATTCTGGAAACACCTTAGCACTACACTAGGATTTGACCAATCCCCAACCACTACAGTACATCAACAAGGCAATGGACTTGCCGAAAGAATTAATCAATCTTTAGAAGCCTATTTACGCTCTTACGTTAACTTCGAGCAAAATAACTGGGATGAATATTTAGATATGTTTGAATTCTGCTGGAATAATTCAAGGCACGCTGCAACTGGTATGGCACCGTTCTATGCAGATCAAGGATATCTCCCCAACTTCCAAATAAAAACCGAAGAATCAGGAGAACCTATAACCTCACAAACCGCTGCCAACCACACACTTAAATTAAACAAAATAACACAAAAACTCAAATCCATCATGACATCATCTAATAGCACAATGAACCACTACTACGACATCAATCATAAAGACATTGAGTTTTTCGTAGGAGACTGGGTAATGTTAAAAACAAACCATATAAAAACTATTAGACCCTGCAAAAAACTCACTGAAAAATTTATTGGTCCATTCAAAGTAATTGAAAAAATAACTAATCAAACATATCGACTAGATTTAAAGAACCTAGTAGGAAAAATACACGATATATTCCACGTCGAAAAACTAGAAAAATCCAGAAAACCTCAAGAGGNAAAATTATTGACTCGCGATATAATAACGATAACTTTGAATACCAAGTTAAATATAGCGATAAAACAAAGGAATGGGTCGACAATACTGAGTTCGACAAAGATGATATAGAAATACGAGCATTCCATAATAGGAATCCGGATAAACCGTACCCATCCGATAGACTTCTAGATAGAGCAACTAGGACACGACGCGCCCCAATTAAATATGATTTTCAGTGATCGGGACGATCACTTTATGGAGGGGGAGACTTATATGATGCTCATTATTGAAGTTCATAACCGAACCCAGATAATGACACCCCTGTAAATTACTATAACACACTTCAACTCGGTTAAGAATCCTGCCTTGTATAAATAAACTCAGCAGCATTTGATAGATCTATAGATTTATTAATTTACAATATTGAGTCTTTGCCTGTCTATTCCACAAATCCTAACAGTAAAGCTCTCTATTTTAGACACCCAAAGACTCTTGCCACCGTTTAATTACCATGTCACTTCCCAAAAATCTGTTATCCGGACTAGACTCGGAAAATATTATACCAAAACGCTCCCGCTCCCTCACCAAAGATCACANGTAACTACTACCAATTGTGCAGGCTCTTACTTCAAGCTCCGTTAGTTCCTCCGAGTATGGAGTCCGCGCTTCTCCTGATAGTATGCAGAGGGGAAGATTATCAGTAGGTGAAATTATTGCTAACAGACAATCTCTTAGAATTATAGCACGTTCTGCATGTTATGATATAAATCATACATCATGTCTTAGCGGGGGAGTGATACTGGCTTGCCGAGGGGCTACCCATCGCATGAGTTTGGAGACCATCCAGTTGATGTGCTAGAGACCTTGCACATTATGCCAAAATACTTCGATAATTTCCGTCGTAAGTTCTTAAGAAAGGAAACTGAGTGAGAACTCGATCCTTGGAGAAGTCTTGAAAATTATGTTAAGAAAATATACCTCGACTGTGGAAAGGTAATAATCTCTAGACTTCTAATGGCTAGTTTATGAAACAAAAAAGAGCATGTCTCGAGCTTTTCCACGGCGTGGCAACTTTATGTTTAATGTTCATATTCCTCACTTCTGTTACTTGACTCTACACTCAATACGTTTTATGCACTAGATGACTGAAATGAGAAAATCCTCTTTTCAATTGTTGTGGTCAGTTTTGACAAAGCTGGCTGTGGAGTTTTTATAGCATTTATGCTTTCAAACTATGAGACCTGTAGCCTCTATATGAGGGACTTAAGTGGCTAAATGGTATGTCTTTATAACCTGAGACGCCTGGTAAAATGATAAACTATTGTCATTCCGAAGTGGCAACGATTTCACGAGCCTTTTCGCTCCTGAAATTCAGTATTGTCACTGGTGCATATTCCATGCCATTTGAAATCAAAAATAACCAACTCTAGTACCGACAAAACTTGATCTTAAGAGGAGAAGCAAGCCCAGCTTCAAAATTTAAGGAATTTTGCATACTCAGATTTTCTGTAGTTAGTCTCTACAAAAGAACTAAACGATTATTAAGTCACTTGGCCGAACCACCAGCTATAGTATGATGGACTTGGTGAATGGATGAGCTATCTCTTCGGTTCTTGTTTGAATGATAAGAAGTAATGGTGAGTTGGTACGCGAGATGTAAGTTAAAAACTTGGAAAGAAGAAGGTTTACTTCAATATATTTTATCAGAATATGCCTGCTACTATTAAGGATAATCTTATGGAATCCTGGACACATATCGAAAGCAACGCCCTGATGAACTAACTAGGAACTCTTGATTTCAACTCTTCCCGGTTTTGAGATGAATGTATTGCGAATCTCTACAGGTTTTGAAAAGAAGGCAGATGAAAACAGCCGAGACCAATCAGCTCACTGGATGTATAAATGTTCCGGTAGGAGTCGCCTTTTCTTCATATCAATACAATTGATGAAAATAGGGAAAGTGAAGAGTCCGAATTATTGAAATTAGGACCATCCTGATCAACATTTCACTATCCTAATAAGAGATCATAATTATCATCGTGACTAGGAGTATATGCTTTTATCAGGTTCTTTGAGTTTCTAAAAATCGCTCTAGAAACTTCCACTATGTTTATTGACTTTTCTATATGAATATATTCATCTCTATGTAATTTTGCTTATTTCTAGATGTGTCTTTGTGTAGTATAGTGTTGATAAAGATGTTGCTGGGAGTTAGGGAAACACACACACACACACACCTATATAGATAGATAGATAGATAGATGATCATACTTACACGTTGAATTAATACAGGAATTAATCCCCAAAAACATCTTTCTCGCATCTTATTACTTATCTTGATATATGACACGTCTCTGTTAAGCCTGCGACCCTACTACTACACGAAAAGATAGTAACGGTTATGTCATTTTCATAGATGCGTTGACTCATTTTCGCATGTATCTTGAAGGTGCCAACACAAAATACTAATATATAGCGATCATTCTAATCTACGGTATTTCAACACAACAGTACGACCCAATCGACGACAATCAGGATACATAGAAAAACTTGCCGCATATGACTTTGATATTTACCACTTTCCAGGAGTAAAAAACCCCGCAGATGCCCCATCTAGGCGACCAAACTATATTACTTCATCAATAAACAATGAAGCTCAATGGAACCTTAATCTAGTAGACGAAAATTTAGCAATCAACGCAGTTGTAGATTTTGAATTCAAAGACACTATAGAAGAGGCACTGGCAGTCGACGATTTTGCGAACAGTATAATATCCAACATCCCAGAAAAATGTCATATCGACAATGCTCTATGGTATAACCTCAACCGCCTGTACATACCTCAAAACTTGCGTATCAAAGCCAAACAATTAAGTCATGACAACCCCCTAGCAGGAAATTGGGGTACAGCAAGAACCATAGATTTAGCAAAACGCAATTATTACTGGCCCAATATGTCAAAAGATATCAAAGAATATGTTGCTGGATGCCAACTGTGTGCTCGTAATAAATCGAAAACTCATAAGCCATACGGTAGCCTCAGTCCTTTGCCAGTTCCAGAGGATAGATGGACCAGAGTAGCTATGGATTTCATAACCGATCTTCCAAAATGAAAAAAGGAAATACTGCAATACTAACTTGTATCGACGCGGCGACTAGACGGGGACGTTTCATGGCATGCAACCTTAATGGACTTTCCGTCGAGAAAACAGCAAATTTATTCAGAAAAGAAGTAATTCGACAGCACGGAATTCCCAGATTAATCATAACAGATAGAGGCAATCAATTTGTTAATAAATTTTGGAAACAGCTAGGAAATACTCTAGGATTTGAACAATCACCAACTACATCAGCCCACCAACAAGGCAACAGTCTAGCAGAACGAATAAATCAGTCTGTAGAAGCCCATCTCCGCTCGTATGTAAATTTCGAACAAAACAACTGGGATGAATATCTTGACTTATTCGAATTCTGCTGGAATAACTCAAAACATGCTGCCACAGGTATGGCGCCTTTCTACGCCGATCAGGGTTATCTACCAAACTTCCAAATCAAAAATGAAGAGCCTGGAGAGCCAATAACATCAGAAACAGCTGCAATACACGCAAAGAAAGTGAAATAAATCATGACCAAACTAAAATCCATCATGACAGCAAATAACGAATTGATGGGCAAATACTAGAATAAACAAAATACAAATATGGAATTTTCAGAAGGAGATCTCGTCATGTTAAAAAAAGATCATATACGAACAACAAGAACCTGCAAAAAACTTTCTGAAAAACTTATTGGACCATTCAAAATAATCTGTAAAAAAATTCAATCAGACATACAAACTTGACCTCCGAAATCTAGTGGGTAAAATACATGACACTTTCCACATTGAGAAACTCGAAATATATAAAAAAACCACAATATGGCCAAAAAGATTACGACACTGAATCGTTAGTCACTGGTGAAGAATGTTATGGGCTGTGCCCGTTGCCTAGGTGGCTGGGTGGTCTTTGTCAACCCAGCCTCGTCAAAATTAGGCAAATCAGTAATTTTAAATATACTCAATTCCTATTGTTTAATCGGTGGCCGGGATCTAAAGGGATAGTAGAGGAGGAATCACTTGTAGTATTAGATTGTATATTTAAAGTAGCGTTCCCCATCTCTAGCTAGACATAGAAAAATATAAACTCTTTATAGCATTGTTATCGTGCAGTTTCCGATAAACTACTAGCCATCAACAAAGACACCTATAAGTATTTGACGGATATAATTAATTCTCGATTGAAAGATAGTACTTTTCAATACCTTGTGCTTTGGAGCGACAAATCAAAAGAATGGATAAATTACGACGATCTTGATGATCAAAGCATAGAAATTTCGTCATTTCATAACAGAAACCAGGAAAAACCAATGCCGCAAAATCGCTATTTACAAAGAGCAAATAGATCTAGACAAATGCCCTCAAAATTTAGGAATGAGTGATCGGGACGATCATTTTGTTGGGGGTGGGATTGTTAAGAGGTCAGATACTCACTATATGCGGGAATTTTACTGTCCAGTGGGTTATCAGCGTTGATGTAGATAGTCATGGTAAAATTGATGTACCCTAAATCTCGCCATTTGCGCTATATTATTATTATTATTATTATTATTATTATTATTATTATTATTATTATTATTATTATTATTATTATTATTATTATTATCCTGATTTGGCGCCTTAGTGGCCCATTCAGGTATCTTTATACTTCTATTTATATGAGAGGGAAATCTTTATGGTGAAAACCCTTTCTAACTACCTTGTTTAATCAATTTTTTAGTGTTTATCTACAGGAAGTGCACTGGTGCTATCGGCCCATGTGTTAGGCCCTCTCTTTCATATCAACCTTCTCCCCTTTTCCGGCTTAGTTCTCTGGTAGCTATCGTGGCTTCAACGTCTCTTACCAGCCAGAGCTGTTCAAGCCATCCTTCTTTTGAGTCCACTCGGTAATCCGAGCTATATCTTCGGGACTATTCATCATTGCTTGAAAGGATCTTACCTTTGCCCTCCTCCAACAATCTCCTCTTCCTTTTGCCCATCAAGGGCAGGCCATGATCATATTTTTGACATTTTGAGAGGAGTATCCGCATGGGCAGCTAGGTATGTCAACTCCGGGCACTCTTCTTCGGAACAAATAAGAGTTGAACCCAATGTGTTCACTTCTTATTTGCATAGCTATACTACTTTGGGCCCTCTTCAGGTTTCGGTGTAACTCGCTTGGTGTATCTTTGAAGCTTAAAAGCTTCTCTCCTGTTCTTCCCCTAACGAATATGTTAGATACTTTCCAGATTATGGGATCTGCTGCTGCATGATATCCAAGGCGTTGATTTTGAATTTTTTTTGGCCAAGAATCCGCCCATTCTTGGTATGCTGCGATTTTAATCATTCTCTTTTATGTGATCTTGGATGTTTCGTTTTTACAAATCGTACTCCATTTCTCTAATTCCTTATCTCGGGGGAGAGTATCTCTCCTTTCACTTTCTTGGTTTGGTGACTTGATTTTACTGCACGCTGTTTCGATCACTCTCTGGGCTGGTTGGCTAATGCTGAATCCTACGTGTTGAACTCTCTTAAATTTAAGGTATGTTTCTATGGGTAGGATTACCGTCTCGTGCTCCAGCACCCTTTGGCTAGTAGATCTATATGCCCCGGTGATTGCCCTCAGGCATCTATTCTGGACTTTTCGAAGAGGGTCTACGATTCTCTGTGGTATCTTTCCCTTCGGCCCGTTTTGGGCCCAAATCTGGCTTTCATAGGTTAGTGATGGCCCCACTATAGCGGAGAATAGGATCCTGGCTTTGTGAAACGTTGCTCCCCATATGGAGTGTGTGAGGCTTGTAACCGACCGTACCTGGCTCTCTGCTTTCTGTTCAGACTTTTTGATGTGAGCTCCCCAATGGAGTTTTGGGACTAGGTGAATCCCGAGGATTTTGATTGATGTGCTGGGGCTAGCTTCGTGCCCCTAAATTTTTAATGAAGCCTGGAGGTTATGACCTTTTCTCTTTCTTGAGAAGTGTATGAGTTGGTACTTTTCGGGCACAAATCTTACCCCATGCTTGTTGACCCACTCCTCGCATAGCTTATGCAAATTTTCTAGGGTTTGGCAGTTTTCTTCAGTAGATTCTGACCACGTCAGTATGTTGGTGTCGTCTACAAACCCTACTAATGAGGAATTTGGTGTACAGAGGAGGGGGGGTAGGGTGCTAGCGAAGAATAAAAATAGAATTGGCGATAAAGGGGAGCCCTGAGGAATTCCGGTGTTGGTCGAACATTGGTCACCTATATAGTTCCCTAGCTTTATTTTGGTTCTTCTATTTGTTAGGAAGGACGCTACAAATTTGGTGATGCGGTCTGGGATGCCTTTAGCTCGCATAGTGTGGATAAGTCTCCGATGTGAGACTTTATCAAAGGCTCCCGAGATATCTAAGCTTAGGAGTGAGGCTACTTTCTTTTTGTCATTGTCCCAGATTGTGTGGATCAGCTCTATTAGTAGCTCGACAGCGGTAATAGTAGATCTTCCTGGTCTTGCTCCCATTTGCTTGTTTGGGAGGAGGTTGTGCTTTTCGACAGCGGTCGCGAGTCGGTTGGCTATCATTTTTTCTAGAACCTTCCCCATGGTGTTCAGCAGCGCTATGGGTCGATATGAATTTGGGAGGTAATAGCTTGACTCCTGAGGCTTCCGAATACTACTGTAATGGACTCCTTGAACCTTTGGGGGTGGTAGCCCTGGAGGAGGCACGCGTTGAAAATCTCAGTCAGTTCTTTCGTTAGCACAGACCTACAGTGCTTCAGTAACGTCCCTGGAATCTCATCTGGGCCCGGTGCTTTTCCTTCCGTTAGTCTGGCAAGTGCCTCTTCTACTTCCGAATTTACAATAGTTTGGGGTATGTCGTCTATTTCTCTGCAATATTCGTATTCTTCGATGTCACGGGTATCTGCAGGTCTGGGGGTTGGAAAAAAGTGGGATACCATTGCTGTGGCTTTGTCTTTACTGTTGTCGTGAATGTTACTATCTTTGTCTATAATATTTGGTATCTATGGGGGGTTGTGTTTCTCGTATGGGTGTTTCCTTGCCCATTTGGCTAATTTCCAGATTTTTTGGGGGTTGTTAGTTGCCGCTGCCACTATTGCTCGCCAACCTATCTGTTTCTCTTTTTTGATTTGATTCTTTTTCGAATTGGTTGCTTTGCAAAAGGCAATCCAATTCTCCTCGTTGCCTACTTCAGTCCACTTCCTTCTGGCTCTTCGAGCTTTTTTTACAGCTAGGGAGCATTTTTAAGTCCAGTATGGTTTTGAGAAACGTGTTGGTGTCGATTTGGGTACTAGTTCTTCTATACTTTCTTGGATTAACCGGGTTATGTCTGTGACTCTCTGTTCGATCGCTTCAGGAGTGGAAATTTGGTGTTCCCTAGTTGAGATGTGGCTTAGCTTGGTCGCTATTCTGATATTTAAACCATCCCAGTCCGCCTTCTTCCATTGTGGCTTTGGGTTAGCCTCTAGCTTTTGTGGTGGTTTTATTAGTGGTTCGGTGATAATTGGGATATAGTCCGATGATGATTCCAGCTCTGCCGGTGGCTGGCATCTCATGACCGTCCCTAGGAGTCGATTTGATATGAACGCCAGGTCAAGTATACTCTGGCTAGCCCTACTTTGACACGTAATTATACCTTCTGGCAGTATTAGGTCCATATTTCTTTCGGTTGTCATTTCTATGAGATCATCAGCAGTTTGGTGGTGACTTAAGACTGCCTGTCTTCCCCATCTAGGGTGATGGAGGTTGAAGTCGCCGACTAAAATGTGATGATCTTCTGGGGAGAGAATTTGTGGGATCCATTTGAGTGTTTTCTGTTCTTTACTGCTATGGGAGAGAGGTGGGGGGTTGTATAAACTGTGTATGCTTACACGGCCGAGCTCTATCTGGAGACTGATTGTTGTTTTATCGCCCTCTGCTTCTTCTAGGACTTTTTCGGTTCGACACTGATCTGTGGCCAGTTGCTTGCTAACATAGATGCATGTTCTACTTCTCTTAGTTTGGGGAAATATCAGGTGGTATGCAGGGTGTTTGAGTGTTGTATTTTCCAAGGGGTTACATCATGGTTCTTGCATCGCCACGACATGATGTTTTTTGGGGTCCAATGAATTCAGGAAGTGGTGCTGTACTTTATTTTTGCTTTTGTTTACGTTGTACTGTATGATAGTCCATGGTGTCCTTCATTGAGTCGTGGTGCACAGCGGTGGGTGCATCGCTCGCTTTTGTAGTAGACTCCCGTGTCACAGTCCGGGACGTCTCTAGTGTTGCAGGCATTGGCACAGTAGGAATGCTTGGCGTCATAGCCGTCCCTCTGGTCATGTTGGTCATTCTGTTTGTTGACCCTTTAGGTCTTCCGGGCCCTCGACGTTCGATAATCTTCCCGTCTGCTCCAACAATTTGTGGCCCTACCATGCCCGCTCTTCTCTTTCTTGAGCCTACCACCTGCCAGTCGTAGTCTGAGTTCCTCGGTCGAGGTTATTTTTGTTGGTAGTTTCCGGGGTCTTGAGTACGATTCATCATCGCCTTAGCTTTTGCCGCCAATCTAACTGAGCAGCTTTGGTACCAAGATGCATGTTTTTTCCCGCAGTTGCTACACCTGGCCTCTTGTTTATCTGAGCATTCTCTGGTGTTATGCTCTCCTGCGCATTTTCCGCATTTGGCTTCGGCTGTACACATTTTAGCGATATGTCCGTATCTCTGGCATTTGAAGCACTGCAGAGCACGGAATCCAGAGCGAAATGGCTCTGTTGCTTTGAGTTCGAAGCGCCACATTATGCCCTTGTTGATGGCTCTACCTGCGTGTTCAGCTTGTTGAAACCATAGTAGTGACCCAGCGGTTTTTCCCGATAACGGCGTTTTTTTAAGTCATGCAGCCTTTGTACTATAATACCTTGCAAGTATAGGTTGTTCGCCTGCTCTAGGTCTTTGATGTGCCTACATTATTTGGATAGAATGAGAGAGGTATGTCGTGTGCAAGTATCTGGTATGACTTGCTAGCTATTTGAGCTGTTGGAGCTAATTTCGTCGTCCATCGTCTTTGTTGCTCTCTCTTTGTTACTCCATAATTTTTTTGACTTATTGACGAAATAGACTCTCACCTGCTCATTAGTCTTCTGCTTTGCTCCAATTATTTTCTTGGTGTCCAATTTCAAGTTCTTCGCTGGAGAGCTTAGCAAGCGCTTTTTTCTCCTCCTCATCTTGAATCGTGATAATGGTGCCTGGCGCTTCTGATTTGGTTGCTACCCAATCTCTACTTGGAAGACCGGCCTGAATGACTTACCGCTAAGCCATCCGACCCAGAACAATTAATCAATGCAGGGTTATTTTATGTTTATTTATTTTATTTACTTTATTTTTTTAATTGCCAGTGCAGCTCGAAGATCATTGTTATTTTTAGAGCTGGTAAACTATTTATCAAGTCCTTCTGCTGGCTAATTAAGAAATATATCTCTGTGCTCAGAGTATCTTCTAGACTAATAGTGATTCAACATATCCAAGGAAAGCGATGGGTTTATGCTTTTCACAGGAGAGAGTTTCCTCAACTTGGAACCTTGGAAGAGCTTTATGAATTGATTCGAAAGGAATGAATTGGGCCCTATTAGAGATAATTCCGGACTCATTTTCATCTGCTGGGACTTTTCAGAAATCGTATATGTTAATGAGATGAAATACAGAACAATGATGATACTGTTATTATTCATATATTAAAAGGTAGTAGTTTTTTGAGAGTCACACTCCACACAAAATAAAAAACCCCGGGTCTAGAGCTTAAAGTTCCTTTGATGAGTGAATGTATTCTATCTACTGGCCCCTCACCTCTCTCATCCAGTTACTTTCCAGGGTTCAGCAGATCAATAATAGAGGCCTCTATTTGATTTGATTCCTACTAAGCAAACAAAATTCGTCTGAGCCCAGAATGTGTGAGCTTGCACCATTGATTCCAAGGATCCCCACCAGCCAAGCTCTTCTGAGGACCAGTTTCTAATATAAGTCGGCCTTCCAAAAGTCCCGTTATGAGCTAGACTCAGGAATTCTGAAGTATGCATCGTCTCATCTTTCATCCCTCCCCTTGACCATTTTTCTCCATGACTTAGAGACCGGCTACATTTAAGAAGGCAAAGGAGGCTATGCTGTAATTTATTCCAGACACCGTTCTCATCCACAGGGACTCACTTGGATCATTATAGATTTTATATAGTATTATATCAAGATAGATACCAAAAATTTAAAGAGTCGAATATAAATAGTATTGTTACATTTTCACGGAAGGAAATTAGTTGTGCCCTTGGTAGAGTTATCAGAATTTTTATTTTATTTTTTATGATTGACTTCTCACGTACGGGGGGGTTACTATAATAAAACTCTACTCTCACGAATAATCAATAGTTCAGATGGGCACTGAAAAAAAAAATAATAAATAACTAAAAATAAAAATAGAATAAAATAAAATAAGAGTGTTCACTCTCATATTCAAGTAAATACCTAATCAATTAATGAATATATACAGATAAAGACGAAGACTACGTTTCTTGCCTATTCAAGTCGTCCCTTGACGAATTCAAAGTTGTATCTATAGGAACCTGCGAAAATACGCATTACATAGTTTATATAGAGAGAGAGAGGATTCTTCTACATCAATTATCCCAACTCTCACGTTATGGCAATAATGGATCAGTTTGAGTTGGCTATTCTTTTTGTTATGATAAAAATTCTCACAAATTTCTTGGGTGGGGGAGGGGAAGAGCACCATTATCTGAGCACTAGCGTTGTTAGTCTCTGGAGAATTGTCTAAGCTACGAAATATAGAAGGAATATAGATAATATCGCGTCTAGCATAGCTCCGGTGCTTAGGCCCTCGCCTGCTCGGTCTGAGTTGGACGTTTAATCTCTCTTTTTCTGAATATAAAATTTTCTACGTGCACGTACTTTTGTACGGCTACTCACATTATTTGATTTCTATTCTTAATTGGAAGAATGCAGTATAAAATGAAACGGAGTTCTACGGACAACAAATGTAACGGTATATCCGTACTTGATCTTGTCTCCTGTTCCTACCTTCTTAATGAGGGCGGGAATCATATTAAGATCACCATAGTAAACTCTTTCAATGGAGATGATCCGAGATTTATCCTTACAAGTGATGAATGAGAGACAGCATCATCAAATATGAATGTCCATATATGATACCCAATAGCTCATTATACAAACATGTATATATTGTTACCCAATTTTCGGGGTTTTCCCCCTATTATGAAATAAAGAACTTAATTGAATTTCATCCTCTTCCTTTTCAAGAGTGGATAACACAAATATCGTATGAGTCTGATCATAAGGACCAGTTCAAATAAGATATTGATGAAACTCCACATAACTGTTCTCTTCGTGATATCTGGCTCCATCACCTGCCAGATTTCGAGATAAGAATTTTAGAGCTAGCTATTGAAAATTCGTAGAGAATACAGCATGTCTCTAGGAAGCACTGAAGGTTCTTACGTAATGCTAGAGATTGGAAGAAAATGACCGCATATAACGGTAGCTATTTCGAAGGCTACTACTTATTATCATTCTCTTGAGATAAAATCTACAGATAATACCAAGGTTGATGCTTCTAGCTTATCACGTCACTTAGTGTACCTAATGTAATTTTTTTCAGATTAGATCCTCGTTAAATTTTCTAGTTTGATTCTTCTCGGTCATCATTTCAAGTCATGACTTTGGCATTTTTCGTTTTACGCTCCAATAGCTTGTATTTGTGTACCGTCGACTCTTCTCTTTTTAACACCAAGAGAATTCTGTTCCACATTTTTATTCATTGCATCGATTTCTTCAATGGTCTCTCCACTGGCTATAATTTCTGTCCCTGCGACTATTGGGAAAGGTGTTAAGACCTTTGTAATATTTCCCCACCACTTTTCGCCAAATTTTTGATACCAGTCTATGGTTATTGACAATCCTTCACTGAAGCTAGTTTTTTGCTCCCAACCAAGCTGTCTAAGTTTTGTACCATCAACTGCATACCGATGATCATTGAAGGGACGGTCGTGGGTATGCTTAACCCATTTTTGTAGCTGTTCGCGTGTGGCATGTGGAATATCGAGATGTCTGAGTAGCTTTAAACAGAGATCCATATTTGAAATTTCGTCACAAGAGCCAACATTATATATCTGATCCATTGCTCCTTTATGAAGAATCGTGTCAAAAGCATCAGCAGCATCTCCAGCGAATAGATATCGCCTCGTTGGAGTACCGTCA
This sequence comes from Oidium heveae, assembly GCA_003957845.1. Taxonomy (NCBI): domain Eukaryota; kingdom Fungi; phylum Ascomycota; class Leotiomycetes; order Helotiales; family Erysiphaceae; genus Oidium; species Oidium heveae. The sequence goes on from QVIK01000459.1 coordinate 13,160, forward strand.
CCATGCAGAACTACAGGTTGTCTTCGATGAAGAAGAAGACTAAACTTAGGAATTATTTCTAAGAAAATTAAAGTAATTATTGCAGTGAGTAAATTTGCACTCACTTTCTGGATACTGATGAGGTCCATAGACGTTATTACTTCGTACAATAATCACCGGTAACTTGAAACTTTTTTGATATGAGTGGACAAGCATCTCTGCTGCAGCTTTGCTTGCTGCGTATGGGTTTGTTGGCGCTAAAATTGACGTTTCTAATAAATCATCCGCATCATCTCGAACTTCGCCATATACTTCATCTGTGGAAATATGAATGAATTTCTTAATTCCGATTTTCTTGGCACTTTCAAGTAGAACATGTGTTCCATAAACATTTGTGTGGGTAAAGGCGTATGAGTTACCAAAACTCAAGTCGACATGAGATTGGGCGGCAAAGTGGAATATTGTATCGATATTGTATCGTTCTAAACAGTCCATTACTTCCGAAGGATTTGTAATATCACCATGATAGAAAGTAAAGTTTCGTTTGTCGTTTAAAGCTCTAGTGTTATTGAGAGATGAGCAGTAGTCGAGCTTATCAAAAGATATGATGTTGTAGGAATTAGCATAGGTTAAGGTTAGGTGACGTGCCAGCCAACATGCACTGTGCTGGGTAAGAAGATGTGAGACATCTATAAATCACTGATTTTCTTACATAAATCCTGCACCTCCAGTAATCATAATATTCTTCACATCTGGTAATGGTTCAAATTTAGTTGTCCCAGTAAATACTGGTGCTTCCTTCCATATCCCAAAATCCTCAAAAAACTTAGCCTGCCCATTTTTCTCAGTGTTTTCTTTTGGAGTAGAAGCTAATGCAATCAGTAAGCGATCTTATAAATACTAGATATTTGTATAAAAAAGTACAAGCTGAAGTCACAAACATTTCGACGCTTCAATATTTACATTATCTGATGCCATAGTAGTGAAATAAATATTGTCTTGATATTAACCTATCCTAACAAGAGTATTTTTGAAAACATTAATGATGTTCACGAAATCTGAATGATAGGGAAAAGTTGCTGTTATAGCAAAAGTGACTCACTCTAATGTAAATATAATCTCGGTTGAACCATACGCGAGTTAGTGCCATCTGAATACCGAAACGGAACGCCTGAGATAGATAATCCCGTCTCGAATAGTTGCTGTTGTAATTCTTCTAACTTAAAATGAAATGAAAGCTAATGATGATTAGACAATAAATTGAAGTCATCTAATTGATTTCAAAATCATATTGCACAGAGTTTGACTTCTCAAACTATATCGCGCAATCTCTAAAGAATTATTTGTTGCTTGGTCGTATCTTTGCTTTGACTTTCAAGCTACTCAACAATTCAGTATGTTGTAAAAATAATTCTCTTTGCTACTCTCTGTGTGCTTATAATATGACGGAACATCCAATCTTAATACAGCTCAATTCAACAAGAATATATCGATATCAATCAACATTAGGTCGAAGTAATTATAATAGCAGCTAGAAACCAATAGATTGATCTTAATAGCAGTAAAGTAGTGATTTTCGGAATACTTGAGAAGTATTCCGAGATTTTGTTCTCTACTAAGCTTCGAAGATGTCATTTAGAGTGAGAAATTATTACTATCTTTCACTCGTGATATAAAGCGCCCCCACCCTTCACAATCAACCCTTGTAGCCAGATTGATTTGAGTTAAACTAACCTACTTCTCTCTCTACCTTCCTCCAGTTCCCCGAGTCTCTCTTATTAGCTCTTCTTCTTTTTCCCCGTTAATACCGACTTCCCCAATTCCTTGTTCTACCTTTAATCCTATAATTGTGTCAACAAACCTTATTTTTTAAACAGGTAGGTTCAATTCTCGCTTGTGTTCGCTTAATAGTGAAACTAGCTTTCTAGTATTGTTAGCCCTTTTTTTTTTTTTTTTTTTTTTTTTTAAATCAATTAACGTGTATGCAGCCTCTAGGCTATGACACAGTGACAGTGCTTATTTACATTTTAGATGATTCAACTTTTTCATTAGGTACACTCATGCCTCAGATTCCATTTGTAAATGCCACTATGAAGTACAATCACTTTTTCTTCGCCATTGGTCAACCCTCAACCGTTAACATCCATCCAAGGAAACTACAAACCCTGGATTATCCAGACATGCCTCCATCATCCTGTAAATATCCACCGCGCGAAATGTGGTTAGGTCTGTTGGATTCGAACCAACCATCTCCCGTCTCAAGTGGGGTAGGTGCCCAGGCTACCCAGACTCTACTTAGGAGAAGGGCCCGGATGGCATACCACACTACCATCCGACCCTTTGTTAGCCCTTGAATGACTTTGTACTGCATAACTAATGAATTTTAGCTGAACCGAGTCAGTTCAGCCATAATTCATAATTAGTTATATGAGGATCTAAGTTTTGAGAGAAACTGAGTTATTTGAAGCTTGTCTGCACTCCAACTTGACCATAATTTTGTCATCTATTTAATTTCACATCTCCTAAGTTTTGGCTATATAATACAACAGGATGAAACTCTACTGACTTTCATTTCATTAAGCCTCGGGTAGTGCTCGCTACTTAAAATCTTGATCAGAAGTAAATTAAAGGTACCAAATACGCTACAGCAACATAAGGGTTAACGCGAAGTTCTATTTGGATACCGACGCGCCAGATCGAATGCACAACATGAGTTTCTGGCCCGTTTCAAAGAAACGTACTAAAATCAAAGAGGAAGTTGATATTAGATTTCTTTGTATACATGTTCCGAGAGACTTTTTTGTTACAAACTTGAGCGTCAAATAAGTATTCAAACATTTGCGTCATATGTGGCCGTCACAGTCGCGAAGTTTTTTATTTTTTCCTTTTTTTCTTTCATTAGATTTTCAATTGTAAAGCTAAGTCACTTTCTAATTTAATTAATTTATGTTCAGTGTTTTTAATGTTTAATTTAAAGAGCTGTTGCTTAGCACTTACTTTCCCTTCCATAGCACTCACCCTCCTGTATCTGATTTGCTAGCATAGCGACCGGTTTCGTATCATTGGCTTTTCGTTAACAATTTTGCGCGCCACTCTCTGTCTCTCTCTCGCAGTTACTAAGAACAACGCTACTTCTATTGCACCCTCTCTTGAATTGACCAATTACTCGCTAGAAGCAGCAAAATAAGTAGTTGGGACGCATGCGATTGCGCGTGCTAATGCTTACGCTTTCTCTATGAAGCATATCAGGAGAGTTGGAAACAATATGAATAGTGAAATTAAACAGATTATGTTCTGCTGCTGTAATGCTGGTGCGCCAGTTTTGACAGCCCTTAAACGCCGTGAAACTAGTCGAAAAAAAGGCTGCAATTTCTAGGTTTTAGTTTACAAATAAGCAGAGGTATTTCAGGTTTTGGTCGAAATTGCTGAGCACAATCACAAACCATTTTTAAACTCCTCCGCGCACCCTCCAGAGAGTCCTTTGACTTTGGGACATGTCGAGGCCTACAGGTAGACTAGGTTTCATGTGAGTTGTAACGACCAAGCTGGCCCCACATTGTGATTATTTCCTGTATATTTCCTGCACATCTCATTAGTCTTGCACTCTTTCGTTAAGAATCGTTCTATAGCATTAAATATACTTCTATATCATTGTATCGTTTTCCGATATTGGAATAGTCTTATTGAGAATCCTAGCAGGTTCTGTGTATGTAAAAGAGTCTTCCTTAGCAAGTTCAGATCTCTCTACATCTAAGTCTCCTTATTATCTTCTTGTTAATGAAATACGATTTTGTTAATATAAATTATTTATCTTGACTTATCTGGGTTGTGTCACGTGATCTTGTACCGCTTTTGCCATTGTCCCCTCGAATCTAGACAGAACAGTGCTGCAAGAGCGATCTTACCAGTTTACAAAACAACTCCCATATCAGCTCTCTTACGTGAGACAGGCTGGGGGCCAGCCATTGCATTGCTTGACCGAATACAAGACCGCCTAGCTGTCAGAGTAGCTGCTGCAGATCCTAGACACCCTCTCCGACGAAGATGGAACTCAATACACTTTTCTTGGATCCGAAGGCGACAAGAAATAGAGCTAGCACTTGACACTTACCAACCACCATGGACCCTCGTGGAACGTGAATCTATTCGAAAACAAATTGGGGCTACTGGTCGAAACGATGGCTTGGAGTCATATAGACAGTGGGAACGGCTTCGAAGACCACTTGATCTGACGGTTTACTCGGACGGGTCTTTGGACCAGAATGGGAACTCAGCAGCAGCATATTGCATATATCGTGGTCAACAAGAGATTCTCGTCGGCCAAATTCCACTGGGACGAACAGCCAATTCATACGATGCCGAAATTGCCGGAGCAACAGCAGGCCTCCGAGCTGCCTGCTCACATATAATGGCACGTTTTGCCAAAAATATAACAGTCTGCCTAGATAATGAAGAGGCTGCTATCCGCCTATATGCGGAGCAGCCAACGCCCTCAAGTTCGAAACAATTTGCAGAATTTCAGATGCTTAGTAGAGCATGGACTCAAAGAGAGAAGGCCGCTGGTATAGAGGACGGTACTGTACGGATAAGGTGGATCCCTGGCCACAAAGGAATAATTGGAAATGAACGAGCAGATGCTTTAGCAAAACAGGCCTGCAACATGGTAACTCCCAACTGGACAGTTACCATAGCACGGGCAAAAATGCTACTTGAAGAAAGGTACCGAGATAATTTAACGGCTTACTGGAGCTTAAACGCGCCTCAGAGATATAGAGATCTTGAAATCGGGATGGCCTATCGACCTCCTCCGGAACTTTTCCTTATACCTAGAAAAAGCCTTGGCTTGCTTCTTGCCGCTCGGTCTGGACATGGAGACTTTGCAGCCTACCATCGCCGATTTAAACATACTGAGGCAGAACTGTACTGCTCCTGCGGACAGGAAAAATCACCCGAACATCCTTTCTCATGCCAGCTCACTAGAAGAAACAATGGTCGACTTAGAAATTTTAGGAGACGTAGTGCCCGTGAGAACATCAAATGGTTTTTGAGCACAAAATCAGGTGCGAAAGCCTTTCACCGTAGGTTTGGGACGTACTTAGAAGGGGTTTAAAAAAAAAAAAAAAAAAAAAAAAATTTATCAAAATTTCAATACTTTAACATATTACACTCACCTGAGTATATATAAGGACTATAGTAGATGATTTCTCCACTTTTAGCTAGTCTAGCATCGAACTGGTGTTATGAATACCTCAACAACCCTCGAGGTCCTCGGGCTGTTAGTATAGATAGATAGGTTTATTGAGAAATAAAAGAGATGCCTGGTGGCCTTAGGCCACGCAGGCACGCCAAATGCCCCTTGGGAGATACGAGGCCGGGCATAAGCCTGTGAGCCTGCTTGGCGTTAATTAAATAATAATAATAATAATAATAGACAGAACAGTGCGTTAACCGTAAAATAAATAAATAAATAGACAGAACACAGAACAGCGCAACGACGATATGCTCTTGCTCAAACAAAGTTAACTGTATAGACATTCTGATAGCCGATACGCCTAGTACCAATTTGAATAGATAGTTTGATGTAATTAGTTTTTATAGACATCCCTGGTGACTGCTGGTCGCGCAGGGACGCCAATCGCCCCCTGGGAGGCACGAGGCCGGGATACTATCCTGCGAGCCTGCTTGGCGTTAACCGTAAAATAATAACAATAATAGACAGAACAGCAGGTAACAAAAAGATGGATTCCTAGCCACACAAATTTAAAAGAAAACGATCGGGTTAATAGCCTCGCTAAAACTGCTGGCAACATGCCCTCTACACGTACACAAGCATCCATTGCGAGAGCGCGTCGATTAATAAAAGAGCGCTACAAAGCAGAAATATCGGCTTACTGGAACACCAACGCTCCAGAGAGGTATAAACGATTAGGGATTGGTATGACCGGCAGCCCACCACAAGAGTCGTAGATTTTGACTCGTAAAAACCTAGGAAATCTTCTCGCCGCCAGATAAGGGCACGGTAACTTTGGAGCCTACCACCGCAGATTCAAACACACTGATGCTGACACTACTTGTTCCTGCGGTCTAGAAAGGTCGCCTGAACACCCTTTCTACTGTCGGAAACTTCGTTAAAAAGACTACCTAGACCTTTAATCTCTCATAATCGTGAAGAGGATATCAAGTGGATTCTAAGCACAATTGATGGGGCGCAAGCCTTCCAAAGATGGTGTACGGAGTATAGCCCGTACGAGTAGGATAAGAAAATTGAATTTTTTATTCATTTCTTCCATGTTTTCTCTTCTTTTGTTTGCAACATTAAATTTTTTTAAAAAAAAATCATGTACATTAAGAATTTCCTTATCAGTGTACACACTAGTCAACAGATTTTTTGGGCCCTTGTCCCCTAGCAACTTGTAACATTACGAAAATTTGGAGTAGATTAGTTAGTTGTATTTCAATAAATAAATAAATAAATAGACAGAGCAGCAGGCCTTAGTCATTTCTCTAGGTCATGCGGGCGCTACACCCAGCAGAATAGAAGCTTCGCCCCGTCAGTAAGACAACTATGTCAATGTTATTGTGTAAGATATTTACAATATCTGACGCGCGCGTAAAGTGGGATTTCTTTCTGGAAGAAGCCCCCATGCTGTTCTTCTTGACAGCCTTGCAGTAGCAAACGTAGAAAATTTTTTCCAAGTGGATAGTCAGAATCGGCTGAGTCACCTCTTCATCGCGTAAGAATCAGCAAGGAGGATATATGAGCAATCTAGCCGGAGAAAATCTGGCTGATAACCGCAACCTACGAAAAAAATCGCTTCGGTTTTCCTCTTTTGCAGGATATTGGGGTGACGGCGGCAAATGATAACTTAAAATTTTGCCGTTGCTTCAGGAGCGAATCTACGGCAGATCATACCTAGGCATTGACAAAACTTAAAGACATCTTTTGAGATTTAGGACTTCTCGCACCGCATGAATTCGTCATGGACAGTAAGTTGGCTCTCGTGAACACTATGTGGGACATCTTCTCGGAATGTTCTGCAGTCCTATGTCGTAGACAAATAAACAAAAAATATTTTTGCCAAGCAGAGGGGTTCGTTAGCATCGACAGAGGATTTCGCAGAATCCATGAAAGCGTGGAATCTGCGGATCAATATTCCCACCGAGTTTGCCTATGATACTTGCATTCGAGATCTAAGCAGATCAGCACCTTTGCATGTCATGAATTATGTAACTACAGCATAGCTGATTTAAAAAAATTTTGTGGGTACTTGGGTGCGCTCTTCTCATTTCGGCCATGCGTCTACATCGCGCATGGAAAGTGTACATGCTGCACTTAAGAGATAGACTGCTGTATCTGCAACTATTTCTAAAATCCCCAAATACGAATATTGCAGCCATAAATACGAGTGACAACCATTTTTGCAGAAGATCTTTTAGACGTTGATAGTGCAATCAGGCTGGCCTATGATAGGTAGTTTGTTGCAATTCAGCAGCAGAATATTAAGGATCATATGATCACAAAGATGCATTTAGGATCCATGTTTTCTGCGGTAGTTTGTAAAGTTTCAATTGCTGGTTTGCGCAGCGCTCACGAGCAGTACTGTGCAAGAGATGCAAATTTGGATGAATGTCATAGGCACCTGAGCGCTACTTAAGGATATCTCAGCTCTCATGACTTCCAGATGCACATTAACAATCCTTTGCGATCAAATATTCCGCTCCGAGTCAAGGATTTCGACTCACACGAGTAGTTGAAAGCTCCTATTGACATAATGTACGAGCTAAGGATAGTAATACTAATGGCCGACGCATTAAAGCGAATTTGGGATGAATATGAAGCAGAGGTCTTCCACCATTGCAAGCAATTAATGCTAGAGCGCGTGCTAGGATGGCCATTTGTAAAGATAATACAGGAAGCTAGGCGTATAAAAGGACGAGGGAGACAATCTGGATCAACTAGGAGGCTTCCTTCCCATTTCGAGCATGTTGCGTCTGTCATAGAAGCCAAAGCTAGATCTTTTTCACAAAGACGATGTGGAGTTTGCAGAAGATCTGGCTATAATGCACGACCGTGCGAGCATGTCTTGCAAATTCAAAATTCTTAATTAAATAGTCAATAGCTGAGGTAGACGCTTGTAGTTTTATTTAGAGCAATTTTTTTGTATAATATTTCTGTAGTCTAGCGTTCAGTATATAAATGAAATAGCGGTACAAATTTATAGTACTGCGTGCGCGTAATTATCAGCGAAAAACCAATGACATGAAACCGGTCGCTACACTAGCCAATCAGATACAAGAGGGTAAGTGGCGTGTGATAACTCTCGTAATTTATAAAGTATATATAGCCTTAATATCTTATCAAACTCCCTTTGCTGCTTTCAAACATTCGGCGATTGCTGGGAATGTAAATTTGGTTCCATATTTTTTTGGTATTGAATAACATAACAAGATGGTAAAAACTCACAGCATGATTCCACGGTTTGGTTTCATTTATGAAGCTGGCCCATTGGTTCAACTCGGGAAGGTCGTGCTTCTTCGTATACTGCTTGCTGTGCTTCTAACACTTTTTCAATCTCTCACCTTGTCCATCAAATCGTTCATTGCTTCCATCAATAATGCAAACGTTCTTTGAGCAATATGTAATTGCCGCCTCCATTACCAAACGACGAGTTTTGTCTCCGGATAATCCTACTGGGAATAGATGAGAGCTGAGCAATACAATACTTGAGGGAAGTAAACTATGTAGATGTAAGACTGAGAGAGATCGCGATATGATGATAATCTTTAATTCGGTGGCATGTAAATTTGCGTTCTCTCTATTATTGCACAATACCGAAATAAGATATTGTTAATGCTAGGGCGAAATTATAATTTCTAAATTAAGCATGGGTGTTTAAAATTGGCCAGGATGTGAGGCAGGGTATTTCCTCAGGTTCCAATGACTGCAGGGGGGGGCCAATCAAGGGAGCAGGACAGGGTGATGAGGAAATAAGGACAAGGGGGTAAGAATTTAAAGTTTTCTCTAAATAATGTGTGGTTTTATGTATTAGCCCGATGTCTTTTATATTCCTTAATTTGAAGTATTTTCTCGGTTAGTCATAGCACCACATCAGCCCCTTTTCCCACCTACAATGGGATAAGGGACAGCAAGACGCAATATTTTCCAAACCCTACATCACCATCAAAATTAACCTATTTCATATTACAAAAAAACATTTAATAGCAGTGTATCTATTTTATATCCATTTAGTAAGTAAATGAGGCATAATGAAGACCATAGCTATAAACTATAAGCTACATAAATAGTCAAAATTATGTAGTTCTGCACTGAATTTACGTTCGTGGCAATATTGCAACACAACCAAAAGATTTCACAACACAATTTTGTGATCTACCGAACTTTGAGGAGCCAGTTAGAAGGAATACCTCCCAAACTTCACGACTTATTTGTTTTTAGAAGGCATAGTTGGGATTAGAGAAAGATGATATTACTAAGCTGGCATAGCCAAATTGCAACTCAACAAGCCACAGCTTGCCCCTTGTTAAGACAGCAATACGCAAATGTCACTGCCTGTCAGCTTTGTAATTTCTTCTTTTTCTAATCCCAAATATACCTTATAGAAATATATCAATCGTGAAGTTTGGGAGGTATTCCTTCTAATTGGCTCCTCAAAGTTCGGTAGATCACAAAATTGTAATGTGAGATCTTTTGGTTGTGTTGCAAGGGGATGGAGGGAGGGGTCGTATATCACGACTCATCATTGATCCGATAGTGATAAATATTTTATTTCTGAGCCCTTCAACGCCATCAGATTTCATTTATTATGTTTTTCACAATTGCTATGATATAACACTCTTCGTATTTTCATATCTCATAAATAAGAATATGAGAGACGAGTAGTGCTACAGCGAAAAATATGGGGATATAAATTTACATTAAGGCTATATATATATATATATATATATAAAGAGTTAGGATGCATATTCCACCCATTCGGCTAGACATCTCACATTTTTTATTGGCCAATAATACAAGCTTTTGATTGGCTTAAAATCCAGATAATCTACTTTGCCACCACACTATCATTCCATCACCTTTATCAGTTGATGAAAGTGATGAAATGATAGTAAGCGCGGCTGCGTTTCCTCTCTATTCTACGTATCGCTACTAGCCATTACCAAATGATTTAACTGTATAGGACTCAAATGATATCGATTTTCGACATTTATGATTTTCTACCGTCAAAGTATACAATTGCGTTTGGAAGAAGTAAAAGTAATGAATCTAAATCGAGCAAAAATAATATCCTGTAAGCTCCACGGCACTAGTAAAATAGGGCAACAAACAATAAGTTGTGAACTTGTCGCTAAGTATACGAATATGAACTTGTAAACTGTTGATGTAACAAAAAAAGGGGTTGTTGAGAATAAGCGATCAGGTGAATGGATGTCTAGATAGTAGTTGAAATGTGAGGACATATTTTTTATCTGATAATAAGATATAAACAATAGTTATTCAAATCTAAATGCAACGGTACACAAAAACCGACCTTGTGACGGACCTGCTGATTTCATAACACTAACTTTATTGTAGTATTTCTAATATTACCAGCAGAACTTTTAAAATATATACTATTGAAAGTGTATTCAAACACTAAAAACGAAAGTCATACAGTGATAACAATAAAAGAGATATCTATTAGAACTGCTACACTAAAGTTACGCCTGTCGACTCCTTATAATCCTCAACTCCTGATTACCGATACATGTTGGATCGGCACTTAATCTCATTTGTTGAGGCTGCTAAATCATCCTGCAACAATATACTGAGCTTGTTCATTGCCTAAAGATAGTATCCAACTGTCTCATCACTCAGAAAATAATAAAAATGCGTAAAAATCTGTTGAGTAGCAGTGATGTCTACCATGTGCAGCAGTGGTAGACAAAACCTTGAATAATACAAGAATTCAATTTCTAATAGTAGATTTTATGAATAGTGTTATTCTCTACGAACCTATTGGTTTTGTAAGTGGCATCGAGCATCCAGACTTTCCCTCAGCTAAAATACTTACAAAATTTCCTGGTAGACGGTGAAACGATAAATAGGTGCTTTAATCTGTTATTTTCGCTTTGATGGATGTAATGCGTTGCAGAGGAACTTTGCATCTAGTCCAGCAAAGCCTCCAGCAGCGTGCGCCCCGCAAGTGCCTCCGTCCTAGCTTTGTGCCTTACGTTCCAAATATCGTGTGAGGTAGCGTGCAGATTATTGTTGTTTTGGTGGAGAGATGCCATAATCTGTCGAGGGCGCACTCCGGCGGTAGACAAAGCAAGAACTGACTCCCTCTCCGATCCGGCTACTTGGCGACATTGTGGGTGCGCGCCAGGGTGGTGGAATGCTAAATAGCTGTGATTCTCGTTCTTTATCTGTACTTGCTAGAATGAGCTCAATTCCGTCTGGACTCGACGCAATACAGCCGAGAACGGACAATCAGTCTTACTGCTTGAAGTAAGACGCGTTCCTGAATGGCCTGATGTAGTTGGCTTCGGTACCCAAACATCAAACTTCGAGCATTGAACATAAAGCGCCGTAGTTGTTCCAGCCCTTGCGTCCTTTCCTATTCTTTTCACCACAATCTCATATCCTGAATTTCGTGCGTGTTGTTGCACTATATCTTTGGCCGCTTGGAGGGTTGCATTGGTGATTTCGGTAGGTGGAGATATAATTTTCTTGATGAAAGAGTAAGAGAATACTGATACAATCAGGTAGTGCGGAAATAGAATTGATTAGGCAGCGAAAGATTGAAATAGTATGTATTCTTAATTTGTTATATTAGCTGCTTATTTACCAATAGAGTCATGGCGATTTGGCGAAGTAGCGAAGTAGATTTTCTGGATTCTAAGCCAATCAAAAGCTTGTATTATTGGCCAATCAGAAAATGTGGTATGGTTAGCTGGATGGCTGGGATGTGCATCCTAATTCATATATATATATATATTATACTTATATTTATATTTATATATTGAATTGACTATTGACTCCCCTAGTAATATTACTACACAATCAAAAATCTCGAGCTTAAACTATTGTAATATAAGTAAATTATGGGCAGGGGTTTTTAATAAGAAAGAAATCTCAAACTGCTCGCTTTTAGTGGTTTTCTAGAACGCGTTATCGGAGTTGGAATTTCGCCGATAAGGAAAAGCTGGCAGGCAACAATGCAACTAGCTTACGACACACTTCTTCTTAGATTGGCTGAAATCTCATCCCATCTCCTTGATAAATCGATTGAAGTCCTCCTTACCAACTACACACTCTTATCCATTTCTATTTTACGCGTGCTTCCTTCTCGATATGATTTCTATTGAGGCTTCAATGAACGAGCTATCCTCTTTTGATGCTCCCCCCCACAAATATATATCTGATGTAGCTAGAAAGCATGGATTAGTTGGGTACAAGCGTGCATTAGATCGGATTGCGCATCAGGTGGGGGAGATAGTATTACAAGTACACTAATTTCCCCTTGACCGAACAGTAATAAGACTTTTGATTCTTCGACAAGTTAGAAAAATACCCCTCAAAATTGGAAAAAAAAATCAATTATTCGTGTATTGCTGATTTTCCAAGGGGCTAACTTGGGACTAATAGAGATGCAGCTCACGTGATAGATTTTCATTATCACCACATTCTTAGCGTGATCATGCCCTCTGAAAACCTTCAAATCGACTAATATGAAATATTTCTCTCGTTAAAATATCCCATAAATGATTAATCTATGATTGATATCTTGTTAAAATTTAGTCTACCTTACATTTTGAGGAGGCACCGATCGAGACGGCGATTTTTATTTCAGAGGAACCGAAATTGGGTTGAAGTTATTTTTTTTTTGATTAAAGCTGGCAGTCTAGTGATATTGATTCTTAAGGTACAATCCCTGAATTAATTAATAATCTTTAGAGAGAAATGAACCTATTTAAAGCGAAGGCTATGACTACCCTTGCTAAATACTCTGAGACAAATAGCCCCACAAACCGTCGAAGGAGTAGATACAACTTTCTGTCTCCACAATAAAGCTCAATACAGACTCGTATTTAATATAATGATTTGTTTTTTGATCCGGCTTAGAATTAGAGTTCACATCCAAAGATTTTCGTTGGACTCAATCTCCATTATTTCCTCTCACCCATAGTTTTCTTCAATCTATTCAGATGGCAGATTGCGAAATAGAGGATGGGCGATCTTCATTCAGTGACAAGAATTCCCCTCGTTTTCCCGAGAAGAATGAAATCAGCATAGCCGTAGGTGGAGGCTTAGCTGCAGCGATTCCTGATGAAATGAATGTAGTCGATGATAGCGAAAGAGATGGCCTTCTGCACGAAACTTTTGAAGAGAAATCCACAGTTAAGAACGTTGAGACTCCTATGAAAGTGGCCATTATATGGATGGTAGTTAATACACTAGCTACTATTGGTATTGTGAGCTTCACCCCATAATCTCCACTCGCTCTACACTATCATCTGTTGACAATTAAGCAATAGGTCTTCACAAATAAAGCAATTTTCTCAGACACTTCCTTAAGGTTAACGCAGTTGACCTTTGCCGCATTTCACTTCTTTATAACATGGCTCACACTCTTTACTCTCTCTCGACCTCGGTTTTCAATGTTTGCACCAAAGAGAGGAGCCGTCGTAGAAATTCTTCCACTCGCGATTGCAATGGCTCTCAATGTTATCCTTCCTAATTTATCATTGGCTTTCTCAACTGTCACATTTTATCAAGTTGCTCGTATACTTCTTACACCGACTGTAGCGCTCATGAACTACATTCTTTACAAAGCAACACTGCCCCGGAAGGCAATTTTTGCACTGGTTCCCGCTTGCCTTGGTGTAGGAATGGTATCTTACTATGACTCAAAACCTTCTTCTGATGTGAATGTAAAGACAACTAGTAGTTTAGGTGTTATTTTTGCTTGTGCGGGTATTTTTGCTAGTTCACTTTACACGATTTGGGTATCCAGTTATCACAAGAAGTTAAACATGAATAGCATGCAACTTTTGTACAATCAAGCACCTTTAGCAGCCTTTTTGCTTCTCTATGTGATTCCGTTTGTTGATACCTTTCCTATCTGGACTGAGATTCCTGTTAATAGATGGGTTTTAATAATGATGGTGAGATCAAAATAACAGATCAGATCGTTCTCTTCATCAAAGCTAACTTTCAACTAGTCTGGCCTTTTCGCATGCTTAATAAATATGTCTCAATTCTTTATAATTGCGCAAACTGGGCCGGTTTCCAGTACAGTCGTCGGACATGTCAAAACATGCTCTATAGTTGCTATTGGTTGGATCATCTCGGGTCGAGCCGTCGGTGATAAAGCTCTCATCGGTGTAATCATTGCCCTTGGTGGGATAATAACGTGAGTGCTCCATGATTTCCGTACTCAGCTCTAGCCTAACACAACTTCTATACTCTCAAATGTTAAAATTATACATTTTACTCTTTAATCTCCTCATCTAAATAATTACTCGTTTTATTGACTACCGCTCTACTCTCTACAGGTATTCGATTGTTATGCTTAAGCATAGGTCTCAACTCGGCAAAGTATGATAAAAAATGTGAATTTTAAATCTCAAAGGCCATATCACTCGCTCAAACCCAAGGAATCAGAGGCGAATATAAAGTCCAGGGCAAGAACATGATAATGCCAATTAGTAATGAATTCTGATCTATTATGAAAAGATCAGTGTACAGCAAATAATCCTTGTTAGAGAAAGGGGATGAATTGGAAGGAGGTGTTATGTACTTCCATAATACTCTTTATTACTGCAAGAATCACGGAAAATTGCGCAAGGAAATTTTCTTCCCTATTATCAGAAAGAACTGATGTCGCACTAAAAATCCCGAATAACTTTTTGAAGATTAGTATGGAAGGAAAGATACGATATTGCAAGTATCGTCATAACTTACAAAAGATGAACAAGAAGATGTTACAATGGTATATATTATGACTTTTTTAGAACCCTAAAAACCAATGAACACCAGTTTTTCACTCCCTTTTTGGATGTATATATTTTTCCTTTTTAATACCACATGAAACTATATGGTTCTTAAGGATGATTGAAAAAAAAATAACACAACCTCCCAGACTCCCCAATAGTGTGTATCTAAACTAAGAAATGATGTCACACTTTTACTTTAAGTGATCTGATTAACCATTTTGCTAATCGTCTAAGTATTCTCTGAGAAAGAGCAGAATATTATGTCCTATACCGGAAGTATAGATATTATGGCGGCGGCCTTCCTCTCCTCTCTTTCTCCTCCACCGACCACAAAGGACCGGTAGTGTTCATACTCTATCAATTCTTTTATATACCAAAAAACTGTAGAAAACTCATTACATCAGCTTGAGTTAATAAGAAAAGTAGATTCAACGGATTGAACATTATCACAAAGTAAGGTGGAAATTTAATTTTTGGGGGGGCTACTATGTGTGAGAGTATTGGCGTCTTGTAGGAGATGCGCAACCTTTTCAAAGTAGATCAGCAGGGGTATTTATGATACCCTAGTCCAATTTAAGCTAGGTAGAGTCAGGTTAGGTAAGCTGATTGTTTTTTAATTCCCGAGAACTACTCAAAGCCCCATAAGACAAGACCTAAACCATGAAAGGGACGTTTCAACATCAAGATGTTCGCCTTGAACAACGGTTTGTGAAAATATTTCAAGGTCCCCCCCCCTCCCACCAGGAAATGCTAATTGCCCAACTTATCTTCCTTACAAATTTTAAACTTTGCTCCCAGCCCCTTCCCCTAGGATAGCATTAATCCAAAAATTTACCGAGAATTTCAATTCCTTTTCGCAAGCCTCCAATATTTAATAGTCGTGCATTCAGAATCTTGAAATTAATCATCATTTATTTTACAACTATTCACATCAAAAATATTAATTAGAGCTGTCGTATAATTATTCCAGGTATGATAAGCAAAAGAATTTCATCATAAAGTAGTAACATATCTTAGACTATTCACCAGTCCAAATGGAAAGAATAGCAAATACACGTACCATTCTAAATGAAGATACATGCAATGATAAAGCTGGTCAAATTGTATTTACCCGGGAATTCTCAACCAAGAGTGCATAACACTTGCTATGTACTCGATGACTAAAGCCGAAAGGCATTCCTTCACATCATTGTGAATAGGCACTCCATAGCAGACAGTGGAGTTCCTGTAGCTTTTATGACAATCAGCTCTGAAACCAGAGTCCCTCTGGAACGCTGCCTGAAGTGGTTCAAAGTGAATGCTTGGCTGACTGAGTCGGCGACTTCCATGATCGATTGCTCCGTTACAGAGGTCGCTGGGATCAGGGCTGCGTTTGATTACCCGAAAATCAGATACTGTCACTGGCTTTTTTTTTTTGAGTACTTTCTAGTAATGCGAAGAAAATAAATTATTCAGTTTATAGAATATCGCGTGGGCAAAAGATTAAACTTGCTGTAAAGGCATAGGCGGAGGAAAAGAGAAAATATTGACATTAGGAAATCAGTGGAGGGATGATGAATATTGATTCAAATTTAACAATGCTACAAGCTGGGAAAGATTGGGAGCAAGGAAAATTAACTTGAATATAGACGCGTCTAATATAGAAATGAAAAATAGTAATAATAATCAAAATAATATACGCGACGTAAAGTTATGCCGTGCATAACGAATTCTTAGTATAAACAAGAGATAAATTATCACGTGATCACGAATGCAGGGCATACCTTTAAGGTTCTATCGTTGATTTACCTCGGGCTGAAGGTGGCTGGTGCTGTTAATGGATTTGATAGTAGAGGGATGTCCAAGGCTGACATCTCTCAGTTGAAAAAGAAATAATGTATTGCAAAACGTCCTCAAGACGTAGAGAATTACATCACACGTCTGTCTTTGCCAGAAGGTAGTGAGGAGTTTGAAAAGGAAATCCTTGACAAGTCCTTCGCGAATACGGATGTTAAATACACTGTTTCGTTGAATGATGGTAGTAATATTTAAAGATGTACGTGTCCATACATGGCTAACAACCGTATGGTTTGTAAGCATATATTTATGGTCGAACGGCTTCTTGGCTATACTATTTGCTATGACTTCAGTAGCAATGAGCACCCTGAACAAAATTCCTCACAATCTTCCGACTCCTTGGCTTTGTCTTCCACCACAGGTTTTGGGGATCATTCAATCGCGGAGAATCTAGAGATCGTACAAGAGATTACGGTTACGGCTGTAAACTTTGATACAAAGATAAAAATTTTCTTAATATATAAGATGTATTCTACTGTATCATAATTTATTATTTGTAGTTAGGATAGATTTTAGTGAATAAAGACTACTAATACTTGGGACTTGATTAATCAAAATGTGAAAAATCCAATGAAATTGAAAATTGAACTTATACGAAATCTAGCGGCTCGATTTTGTCTAAGTTCAGTTTTAATTCATAAGGTTTATAAATGATTTGAAATCATTCTTTGAGCTCAATCACTCATGGCTCATAAATAAGAGTTCTCTCTTATTAGAATTAAGTCAAATTCCTTCTTTGAAGAGGGAGGGAAAAGAGAGAGGAAGGTAAGAGAGGTAAGAAAGAAGAGGAGGGAAGAGTTGAAATTAATTTATATCTCTTTTTTAAAAAGATTTTTCAAAAAGATTTTAATTTTGCCAAGCTTTTGATTTCGTGCGATAAAAGAGAAATGAATTGTAATTCCAATATAGCTACATAGGGCGATTAATGTCGTGCAACCCCAGCTTAAATAAGCCACTTATATCTTCGATTTTCCTATAAAATCCCTGTATTTTCCCCTACCCTGAGCTTTCAACATTATGTAATAATCTTCTGTCTTCTAACTGGCGAGAAAGGGCAGTAATGTTGCTAGGGAATCCCTTCACTACTCAATATTTCCCTGTAAGTTTTACTGTATGTTTTTAGAAGGCAACTGATAGAAAAGATCTTTTAATACTCTGTTAAATCTTAGTATCAACATTAAAAATTAGAATATCGTATCTACTGCTACTTGATGTAGCTCAAACGCTATCTAGAAATATCAATCCAAAAGTCCTCCACATATACCAGTAAAAATTATGACTTTTATCCTGATTGAACATGCCTTAGTTGTTAATTATGATGACTTTACGTCTACCACACGTTCGATACGTATGTCCTGGCTGATGATAATCGCTGCAGAGACGTGGTGCCCTGATAGAGACCGAACTGAATGAATTAGAGGTTGTTAATGAAGTTGATTTCGCCAAATTGACGTCTTCGATATTGATAGTGAAGGCATCTTCATGATGCGATGGTTGACATCGAGTGGAATTTACCACTTCATTTACAATCATATTTGACGCTGCAAGCTTCATTCTCTTCGAGCGTTTCGTTGACGGTTCTTCAACAGTTTCAATCCCACGTTTTTTCCTTTGACATAGGCAAGGAATGTTACCATTAGAGTTTTGGCTCTCGGCAAAACTTTCTGGTTGTTCTATAGTTTCAATATCATGAGAATCATTTCGTTGTAGATTTATAATGTTGGGACTAGAAACCAAATGCCAGTGCCGATGTCAATCAGTTAAATAGAGTCGTTGATACGACTCTAATTTGTCTTTAAGAGTGTGGTAACATGGTATACCAAGTGAGAATGTAAAATTACATTTACACTCGGGAATAGGAATTCCGAATTTTTGAAATCTCGCTTGATGCTTATCAAGATAAGCAAGCTGAGTTTCCACTAACATCAGCGATTGTCTTCAAACTAATGTCTTAACATCACGAAAAAAAGTTCCCTACATGTGACTTTTGACCTGTTCTTTGTGTAGAAAGTCAAGACACCGTTGGTATTGTTGACTAAGGGCAATCCGAATTCTTTTAACTACTGTAAAAAGATTTCCCGTAGATTCTGCAATAAACATTTTAACATAGTGTTGGGCACCTCCAGCCTTGCCACTAGTTAAATGACCAAGATGAAGATATCTACTGACGAAAAATTTGAAACCCTATCAGCATAAGGCAGCCAAATAGCTAATATCAACAGCGTATTCATAGCCCGATGAATGAATTCACAAGGCAAACGGGCAGTTACATCGTTGACTTCCAGAGTGTCTAATTCCCTTCGATTCACTCTCTTTAATTCCTGCACGATCACATCTTAATTGACGGGATGTAACCACGGCCTGACTTTTGATTTTTCTAGTGGATAAACATAAGCCATATCCATGTTTGGCTGTAGCTTTACGACAGGCAACAATTGCAGCTTCGAGATCCAAGAATCGATCTGAGGTTGGGTAGATAGAAAACGTAGACATATTGATCAATATTAAAATAATCGTCGAATTAGTGCATTAATAAGAATATAATTTCTAGACTACTAGTAGGTTAACCAAAAAAAACTATGTCAAGATCAATGCTCTGAATTACTTTGAATGGTTTTTTATGTGATTGATTTTGGGTATCAAATTATTTAAAACGTAAAGGTGTGTTAGTATGTGAAAATTATCATTTATTTGTAAATGTAATCTATACCGAATTTTGGAGATGTTGGTTACGTTAATTTAACTCTACTTACAGAAATTAGATAAATAATCTTACAATTGCTATAGCAATAGTCTCATGAACTTATCCTAGCATTTACCCTTCACTTTCTCGCCAGTTAGAAGACAGAAAATTATTACATAATGTTGAAAGCTCAGGGTAGGGAAAAAATACAGGGGGTTTATAGAAAATCTCACGATATAAGTGGCTTATTTAAGCTAGGGTTGCACAATATTAATCGCCTCTCAGTATAAGTGCACTATTACGATAATTATAAATTGTTCTACAATGAAGCCCCCAACCCCCACAAGAAATGAGAAATGCTTTCAACAAATTCCTTAAGCAAATATGCCAGAAAATGAGCGGGTGGTCCAAGCTTTCCCATCAAAAAATGCCGTTTTATGCAGCTTCCAATGCCGATAGCCAGCGCAAACCACGTCAGATGAGTCTCACGATGAAATTTTCAGTATCATACTGAAGTTAAATAACACATACTTCATTTTCAGTGATTTTAAACAAGTTCGCATTTCGACCCCCCGGCTCCGACCGCCGTCTGATGGGTAGTTGCGATCTAAGCGAGAATTCCGGACGTATAAAGTGTAGCTGGACTGTGCATATGCTGATTCATTATCGGTGTTTGGCAAACTCCGCGACAGGTGAAAACACACATATTGATTGGTCAGATATACGGAGAACAGTTCGAGGTGTGGGGCATGTAGTTGTGACCGAAGGTCGCGACAACAGGACCCACACGGGCTCAACAACACATTTGACAACACTACAACGCTTCATCACCACATCTCTAGACTCTTCGGTGCCCGAGGAGCTGGCCAGACTCATATATATATATATATGCACTGTCCTTTCACCATTACTAAATCATAATCCTTCGGCTTCATAATTATTAGTCCGTAATACCTACTACCCACGCCTCAATAACCTTCTTCAATGAATCAATCACATTTGAGCCCTATCTATTATTAAAAAAAATTAGAAAAAAATTAGAAAAAAATTAGAAAAAAATTAGAAAGAAAGAATACTTTCTTTTTTTTTCAATCAGTTTTGATATGATAATTGAAGTTCCAATTAGTAGTAACATAATTTTACATGCACATGAAATCTGAATATGGTGCAGCATTATTATTCTAAGCCGATATATCAATTGAGTACTTGCGATATTTGATCTCGGGGTTACGAGCCTGGGATATGCTCAGCCTAAAAAAGCGTCTGATTTGAGCCATGGATCCATGAAGAGAGAGAAAAAAATAAAATAAATCAATCAATCCTCGTTGTAAGACGAGATTCTAGCAACCCGTAACAATTAAGTATCGGGTAGATAGTCACTAATTCAGAAAGGCACGCCATGTAAAAGTAAAAGATACATAGAGAAAAAAATTGTGCATAAACGTTTATATCGGTTGCTTTCTGAGATGGACCGTT
This sequence comes from Oidium heveae, assembly GCA_003957845.1. Taxonomy (NCBI): domain Eukaryota; kingdom Fungi; phylum Ascomycota; class Leotiomycetes; order Helotiales; family Erysiphaceae; genus Oidium; species Oidium heveae. The sequence continues at coordinate 34,131 of QVIK01000459.1, forward strand.
ACAGTGAGACAAACACAAGTAATTCCAGGGAACCCACTTGATCAAAGGTGCATAATTGCTACGGAGGTGAAATATCTAGGAATATGTATTTTTTTTAAAAAAAAAGGAAGGGTGGAAAAAATCAAACGAAGTTGAAGGGGTAACTAAAATTCGTGACAATCTTGCCATTTCCCACGTGAAGTAGAAATTATTCTACTCTTGCCAGATTCTGAGTCACTGGATGAGAACCCTTATGATTTCGCATATATCGGTAAGTTTCTAATATTTCATGAGCACCATTCTATGGAATTAGTACACTTGCCCAGGCCTTAATTCTCTTGTAGAAAAGCATTGAAAACCATTCAATGGTAGTTTTATAATAACTTCAATGAAAGTCTGTGAGGACATTACTCATAATACGTGAGACAATCGATTCAGAGATACGAAAAACTGGGTGTGTTTATCACATCCAAAGAAGGCACGAAGGACGATCGAGGAGAATAGCAGGCGCAAGTTCATTAACTGGCCTGATTTTATACTTTTTTTGAGCAAGAGATACCGATAGCATGATAGGTACTAGAAGTCCAGAAAGGTCATTAGATGAGGTTTTTTATGAATATTACGCTTGTCCTGACTGAACTTTTGGCCATTGAAGGTATCAAAAGCATTATAGACGGAATGATTCCAAACTATGACAATACTCCTTTTTGAGATTTTACCAGTATCTGTATTTTGAGTATTGAAATAATCTTGAGACTCCGTTAGGATGCTATTCATAACTCGTCGAAAAAAAGAGTTCTGATATTTGAGGTGTTCTGAAAGGAATTATCATTGATTCAAATAGACCATATCTGAATAAAGCTATCTTACTCGTAAGAACTTCTGGCACCGGTTTAGTTGCTGCAATTATACGCGAGAGAACGAAAAGCTGTTGTGTTAGAGCCTTAACTGAGGATTTTTAGCCATATTGGAACAAAAGAAGGAAGCTCTTAGAAAAAATAAATGGCAAACTTGCACTTCCCAAATATCGAATTTCCTCTATTCACCAAGCCCTACAGAGTGAATTCTTGACCCCTGATGTTCTTTGATTGATGATCTTATCAAATATTCTTGATATACCACATTAAATACTTTCACATGATCTTGTAATTAATTCAATGAAATTTTCTTTTTCTTTTTTATTTTTTTTGCAATGTTAGGCCTTCATCATGCTCTGCTCAGCGCATAAAATTTTCAAAGCAACTTTGAGTGTTCCAGTCAGGTGGCTATGGTTTTGGGCGATGCTAAAGAACCTTAAATTGAAAAATATCGCTAGCTAGCTAGCTAGCTAAGCTTTGAGTCAATCAATAAATTTGACGAATAGTTGTTTTGGTGGCGCGCATGAAACTATACAATATCACGTATAATAAACCAACGTTTTGTGAGAATTGACAACGCCAGTGGTGAGTGATTTGATATTAAATGGTGGTATAAAACTGTTTTGCCACCCAATAGAAACCTAGGAATTTATATGTACCATTGAGAATAACATAGATTAGGGATATGGTCTCTGTCATCAATCTAGAACTCTTAGCCACTGAACCAGGATACAGAAACCCTGCGACAATTAATCACTAACTTTGTGATGGGGACACCCATTTAATTCACATCTAAGGATAGAATATATCGTGGAATCCCTACATTCAGATGAAGAAGATATACACGTCAGATGAGTAAACTTTTTGGATTCATGGCAGTAGGCCATTCTGATAATCAGCTAACTCCTGGGACGCAGAAGGTAGAGGGCGTTGGTTGTAAAATGTTAGCAAGTAGGTCGATCTGAAGCTTGTCATCCTTAAAAAATCAATGTACGCAATGCGAGGGATCGAGGATTAATGGAACGACTCACATTGCGAACATTATTTGGACAGCCAATTTTTGATTTGATGAATGTAAATATACTTTATCGTAAAAGCTCCTTCTGGTCAGTCAGCTTCCATACAAGGTATTTCTAACACATCTGAAGAAGCATAACCAAAGAACCTCTTCACCAAGACCATAGCAATATCTGCACTTTGGCTTCCTGACCCCTCCCTTTTGGCGGGCGAATATCACAATCGGCATCCAAGTAGCGTCGATTTTAAAAATCAGTCCCCATAGGTGCAGCATATCGTTCTAGCAAGGATGTTTATTGTATGCACAAAGCGGGGCGCACTTGGCCATGCGCTCAGCGGGATTCAACAGCCATGTGTTTTGCAAGGCATCAAATAATTAGGAGAGAAAAAGTAAAAAATATGGAATTTTCTGACATTGAGTGACGTTAGTGGATACACGACATTTTCTCATTGCTCGTCGACATTTGAGTCACAGATCTCACAAAGACAATTGATTATTTTTTGGTCTTGTTGGATAAAAGGAAAGCAAATTGATTTTATGTTCCAGAAAAAAGAAGATAAATCAATCAATTAATAAAAAGTGTGGGTAGTTGATTTGGTCATTTTACCCGATTTAACAGAAAACGTCATCAAGCTCAGTTCAGACGAGTGACATATGGTCGTCCTCCCCTAATAGCCTCATGTGCTCACCAGTCTCCATTACGTATTATTATCACTCGAGGCCTTAAATCGCCCTCATCTCACTCGTTTACTTTTACTGTTCCTACAAATTGGCCTGATTGACTATATTTTTATATTTGTGCAAAAACGATCGCAAATAAAAGAATCCATGGCTCCACCGAAGCAGCGCAAAATAGCTCTACTAGGAAGTCGATCAGTGGGTATGTTTCGCGAGTTTCTATCTTTAAAAAAAATTAACATACGCGTTTAATTTCGTAGGCAAATCGTCTCTCACGGTACAATTTGTCGACGGTCATTTTGTTGAGAGCTATTATCCTACTATCGAAAATACATTTAGTAAAATCATCAAGTATCTGGGGCAGGAATATGCCACCGAGATCATAGATACAGCAGGCCAGGTTTGTTTTTCATTTTGCTCGATTTGCTTCGGAGAGAGCTCAGTCAATCACTGATACTAAGCTCGCAAACAGGACGAGTATAGTATCTTAAACTCGAAACATTTTATTGGAATCCATGGCTACATGCTTGTCTACTCTGTAGCAAGTGTACAAAGCTTCGATATGATGCAAGTGATACGCGATAGAATTCTGAACCATCTGGTCTGGCTCTATCTTCGAAATTCAGCTGACAAGGAATCATCTACTGATACTTAAGTAGGGAACGGAGCATGCACCAGTGATGCTCGTTGGTAATAAGACCGACTTAAGACCGGACCAGAGACAGGTCTCCCTTGAAGATGGCAAGGCATTAGCTGAAAAATTTGAATGCTCGCATGTTGAAACCTCGGCAAGGTATAACGAGAACGTCACAAAAGCTTTTGAACTGATGATTGGGCAAATCGAGGAGAGTAGAAATCCAGTACAGGCCAAATCTTCCTCCAAGTGTGATATAATGTGAGCGGATTAATTATGCTCAGGGTGAGGCATGTTCGATATTATTTGATTTCTTGCAGAGAATCAATCCCAAATCAAATATTTATTTGATTTAAATCCATAAAACGGTCATATTATTACATAAGCATGATAATATGCTTTTACAGGGGCATTGATTGCGCTATTGCCGGGTAAGGATTTTATTGCAATAATAGCTATCGTAGTTTAGAAAATAAGTATCTTTTATTTTGATCTCCAAACTTTACAAATAAACTGAAGCTCCAAATGTCGGTAATCCATATCTTATCTTTCCATCTAACTTTACCCGAGGCGAACCCCGGTATCGCTGGTACAAATCAAAAATTTCATTTGGGAGCACGACAATGAATGTTGCTGCTGTTACCCCTAAAACCATGCCAATTTCAGTTGGAGTATATTGTATATGCATTGAAAAACTTAGAGGATATTGATTGGATGGGTGATGCCTGATGCCTGATAGGCGACAGAGAAATTGAGGGCTAGCCTTAAAAAAATGAAAACAAAGCTTCCTCAGTTTTTACAATTGATCGAGACCCGATTTTGAAGAGCTCATTGCAACTTATCATTTCCCAATTATGCCATATCTCATGTCGATGGCATATCAATTGGAACGTAATCGCCATTACAAAAGAAGGCTCCAAAGTGTAGACACAAATAGAGCATCGATTATCCTAAGCGTAAGATGGACACGATAGATATAATATGGCTTCGGCTTGGAATTTACGCTTCTTGTCATGAAGCTTTCGGGAACTCCAAACTCCCTACCAGCCTAGCTAACTATTTTAACATACGCTCGTTGGATCGAGTTAAAAAAGCAGACTTTTCGCTCTGTGATGTTCCCAGTCCCTCGATCTCAGTTTAAGACCACTTGTACGGATGCATATAATGAGTATAACTCTGCGTCAGAACTAGCAACCACAGCATTTTCAACCGACATTCAATAGAAGACTGCAGAAAACCCCTCCAAAAGGATTACAATGAAAGTGTTTTTGTTGCTCTACAAACTTTATTCTAAAAATTCATTATTTCCTATTTATACTAATGCCAAAAATTCCCAATCATGCGTTTCACGATGTTTGAGGGGATAAAGGTGAGTGAGTATGTTGTACATAACTAATTTTTTCGAGAAAACAAATACTGTATATTCATTAAATGCCTTCAAAGAACCTGGGCTAATTTGATGAAGCGTACAAAGTATGGCTTTGGGGCAAGCTGTCCCCACAGAGTTGTAAGCGAGGGGATCACTTTGAGGCTGTAATATAAATCTGTGAAAAGATAGATTGAACGAAATATTCAAGTTGAAGGTGTAACATATACACAGCTTAAGTGTTTTACTTTGGTAAATTAGAAAGATAGATAGATATGTATGGTTTGTAGTCAAACTAGTTTGGTAGCTGAGTAAATAGATTGCACAACTAGAATGCAAAATAACTTAAATCGACGTTTACCTAAAGTTCTTGTAGTGACTGGCCTGACAATCCAAAGACCTTTACTTGGGGGACATACTGTTTGGCCAACCTTGGAATTGATAATTACACGGGTAAGTGGATCTAGAATATCAGGGATATGGGTTAATTGAATCGACATGGGGTAGTTTCAACGTCCTATCCTCCTGTCCTCCTAATCTTAATGCATTTTCATCTCAAAAAAATGCGAATGGTCCAAGCTTCCCCCATCAAAATCTGGCATTGTGAACAACCGAATTTATTTATTTATTTGTTTAGTTTAGGGTCCTAGGCCGAAGCCCTACATCTAATAAGATCAAGGACCTGTGGAGCCGGCAGGGGTCATGTGAATCAACATGCCCTACTCGTTCACACTGGAATTACCACTCGTGGGTGTTAGGTACAAAAGGACATACAAGGGAAAAAAAAGGAAAAAAAAGGGAAAAGAAAAAAGGAATAGAAATTATCTAAGTTAAGCCAATATTTCTCACATCAACTTTCACTCCGTCAACAAGGAACGGCAAATAGTACATACTAACCTCGCATTCAGCGGAGGATTAGTCAGCCGGTGGGTCATCAAAACAACCTGTAGCCTGGGCAAATTCTTTGAACTTCTTCATACAATTGTGTCCAAGAAGTTGATTTATAAAATCGATCAATGGAGTTCTATCCCTAAGTTTGCGTACGATTGGTGCATAGTTTCTGCAGCGAATAAAGTGTGTTGGTGAGGTCTCTAGACCACAAGCGCATTCTAAATTGGCATCGTAATGTTTGAAACGGCGATGATAGGCTGCAAAATCACCGTGGCCTGTCCTAGCAGCAATAAGATGATGAAGGAGTTGTCGAGGTAGAGAGAGTTCTGGGGGTTTTCGGCGTCGCATTTGCAGATCCAGATCTCGATATCGAGGTGGGCAAACTGTCGACCACCATTCTTCAATTAATATCTGTCGACGTTGGTACATAAGACGACGAAGATATGCTAAAGACATATAGGTGGGAGGTATTTTTCAAGCAGGCAGTGTGCTCAGAGCAGCGCGAGCTTCCTTATCGGCTTCAACATTTCCCCTAATATTGGAGTGCCCCGGCACCCATCTTACTTCAGCTTTTGCTCTCTGAGCGACTTCATAGAAGGTCTGAGTAAGGAGCAGGCTTGACGAGGATTTTCCTGTCTTTAGCGCCCCTACCGCGGCTTTGTTGTCAAGTAGAATAAATATATCAACGCCTGTTTGTCTCACAGAAAGGGCAACATGAAGTGCTGCTGTGGCCCCGTACAATTCAGCATCAAAGACCTCGCCTCCATACAAAATACCTCTGCCACGTTTGAAAGTTACTCCACCCCGTTGGAGAACGAACCCCCAAGAAGAGCGACAATGTCCCTCAGATGATCCGTCTGAATAAGCACAGATATCTGTTGGTCTAATTATATTAACCCAAAGTGTATGAGCCTGCACCCCTTCTAACTTTGTTCCAAAATTTTCTATGTAGGCTGGCGCAACTAACGGCACAGCGTCTTCAGACTGGGGTAATTGATGGAATGTACGTTGTACACGCGTCATTTGAATTTCCGGTCGTTTTGATGTCTTCTTCTTAACCTTATACTTTAAAGTACCCACATTAGGGCATAATGATGCTCTATTTTGCAGCGGATGTCGACTATCAATGGATTTCAACCTAGCGGCTAATCGCAAGCGATTTCCTTCCAATAGAATCCGGGCGCATGGTATCCCTTCCTCCCTGTGAAGCACTGCATTGGGAGTAGTTTTCCACACGGGGAGTGCTGCCCTTAGGGCCAAGCGTATGACCTTGTCTATAAGCTTGCAAAGATGAGTCGTCTGGGGTGTTGATGTCCCTTTTCTAGATGGGCGCGACAATCCTGGCCACCATACATCTGCACCATACATTGCTACTGATAGGACACATGCTTCCACTGCCGAAACTAACGCTTTGGGGGCTGCTCCATGTTTGATACCATTCAGACGCCGTAAGAAGTGGGCAATCTTAAGTGCTTTACTGCACCATGTCGTCACATGGTGTTTAAAATTGAGTTGTGAATCGAGGTGAACTCCAAGCCAGCGAATGTGCGGATCAGGACTTATATTACTACCATTTACCTGGATGTTTGTTGGGGCTTCTGCACATCGACTTGGAAATTGTATAACCTCTGACTTCTGTGTGTCAAAGGAGATGGCGTTATTATCAGCCCATTCCAATATACTGTTAACTTCTTGCTGCGCTGCAGCCGCTGACTCTGTGACTGTGCGACCTATACCAAGAATTCCAATGTCATCCGCATAACTAAAACGTGCGAGGGTATTTCCATTTTTCATAGGCTCTGCCATGTAGAGTAGAAAGAGAAGTGGTGAGATTGGAGACCCCTGTGGAATTCCACAAACCAGCCTTTTTGGTGTAGTTATTCCTCCTAGATACCGAACCTGTACATGTCTATTTTTGAGAAAGGAAGAGGTCCAACCTAGGATATTAGTCGGCCAAGATTGCGTATGCATGCGCCTGATTAATCGGTTATGAAGCACAGCATCAAAAGCTCCTTGAACGTCCATAGTTACAAAAGTTGATGACCAACCT